>VYXC01002076.1:939688-1031008 GCA_013397175.1 Platysteira castanea | reverse complement strand
GGAGCTGAAGATGGCAAGGGGAAAAGAGGGAAGAGTCGTGCCCAGTGCGAAGCTTAAAAATACTTTTTGCAGGCTGTGGTAAAAACTGTAATATCACAAACTGTTCTTTTCTCTTTAATCCACTTAAAGACATGGGGGGATGAGAATTTTGTGTGCAGCCTGTGGGAAAAAGAAACGTGACCATGCCAGGTCGCTTAGGAGTTATTAGAGACTTTTAGAGATTTTGTGAAGAAGAGAGCAGGAGAGCAGTTGCTTTTAAGCTGGAATTTGCTTATACGTTAAAAAGATGCACCCCATGTTTGGCCTATGCTGGCAGTGTGGGAAGACTGCAAGATTCACGGGAGAGAGGCTTTTTGCAGCAGCAGAATTTCTGGGCCGGTCTGTTGTCCTTTGAGCAGTTTGGAAACCACGTGAAGCAAAAGAAAACCTTTTTTCCTTAAATAGTGGAGAGACTTTTAAGAAATGTAATACTGACAAAAATCATAGTTTGTTATCCTTTGTGCGAGTTGGGTAAAAAGGGGAGGTGCTGGAGGAAAAAGGGGGTTTTGCTTTAATTTCATATTATTTCTTTTCACTTTTAATTCTGTTAGTAATAAACTTCTTTATATTCTTTAAAGTTTGGAGCCTGCTTTGCATTCCTCCTAATTCCTATCTCACAGAAGATAAAAAATGCAAACAAAACCATTACAATGTTTGGTTTCACCGTAGTTTAGAGACCTCAATCAGTTGTGAAACTCAACAGCCTTATTATTTACTTGCTACCCAGTAAGCTATTTAGAGATGCACGAGAAAATCCATGTTTGTTTTCCAAGCACCGATGCTGTGATACTACTGAGCTGTCAGACAGCTCAGGAAGGACACTATGTGCAGTCAGGCCTGGGCACTACCTCACCCAGTGTCCTTCTGCTGAGCCAGTGTCACTTCACCTGGCTTACCATCCGTACCATGTACTTAGGAAGACAGAAATGAACATGGTTGTCGTGGTTTAGCATAGCTTGGTTTTTCGTTAAGGAGAAATCCACCAGCCACGGAAGTGATTTTTTTGCAAGAGGCTGCAGATAGCTTCCTCTAGACCCAACAAAATCAATCAGCGTGCTAATCTCAATAGTGACAACTCTGTTAAGCCACTGAAGAAAGCTGAACATGCCTCTATGAACCACATTTAAGTATGAACAAACCTTGGGAAAGCTGTCTTGTTTCCGGCTTTTAGACAGGTAACTGGAGGGCCAGCTGGGAGAAAGCCAGCCTGAAGCCACAAGCCACGTGGCCGAAACTCCCCCCCAGCTAAGGCCGAGACTTTGCAGCCGAAATTCATCCAGACACCGCTCGGCAGAGATCATGTGACCAACAGCGAGAGACAAATTCCAGCTGCAAGGTCCAGGTGCGATTAACTCTTTCAGTGCTGTAAGATTCCACAGAACAGATGAAACTTGCAGGCATCAATCCTCTCCTGAGTCAAAAGAAAGGGAAAGGTGAAAGCACGTGAAGAAAACACCACAGAGGCACTAAAGTTAGTGAAGAAGGAAGAGCTGAAGCCCAGAGAGAGGAGAAAGAGGAGATACTTCAAACCCAGAAGCTGAAATTCTTTTGTAAGGCTGTGGTAATGGACTATGATACATCAGAGTACCCTGTAATTCATAATAAGCATGGGGGGTGGAGCATTCAAACTGCAGCCATGAGCAGAAGTACCTGTGTTGAAACAAGCAAATGTTGAAGTAGCTGTGATCTAATAAGAAGCTTGAACAGAGAGAGATGAGTGATGAAGACCCTTGCCCTCAGGGAAGAAGACAACTGTTGCGGTGTCCCCGCCCATGTTCCATGGGCTGTGGCAATCAAATGCCCATGAGACCCTAGCCCTCCAATGGGCAAATGAGCGCACATCCGAGGAAGGACCCATGGCTGGATCCATGGGTGGATGCGAGGTCTGAAGCTGCCTCCACTTACTGGAAAGTTCTGTTATCCTTGATGGTTTATTGGCTCCCAGCTCTAACTCCCACCTCCCTGTTATTCTCATTGGTTATGATGTAGCTTGTTCCACCCATTTGTTTGTACTCCATTGGTTGTTCCCCTTTTCTCCACCCATTTTCCCCCGTGTATAACACACCTGGACCCTGCCATTTTCCCGGTCTTTGTCCCTGAACCCTTCAGAAGAATAAAGCTCGTGGAACTCATACAAAGACCCCTCTGTTAGTTCTTTGCCCCTGGGCAACGCTAGCTATAACAGCCAGCAGGTCTGGACGTGCTTCCTCCTATGAGGAGCCAGCAAGTGAATCTACCTTTCACAGATTCCCTGCTGAGACACCCACGGAGACGTCTGCAGGAAGGATGCTGCATCCACTCTGACTGAGGGCGCACTACGGACAGCGTCAGAAGACCTCTATTCCCAGAGATGAAGATGATCCCAGGGATAGATGAAGAGAACCTTTGCTTCTGAACAGCTCAACCTTAAAATGGTACCCCATTAGCTAAAAATTGAATCCTCGAAAACAGTTGTGGGGAAAGCTGTAAGTCAAGGGAAGGGACTTTTCCCATGCAAGCAGAGGACCGTTTTCTGGGCGGCTGTTTTGCTGTGGCATTGAAGCCACCAGAGAACTGTTTCTTGTGGAGAAGCCTCCATGGCATGGCAAAAGAGACTCTTCTCCCTAAGTGGACTGAAGAAAGACTATTATAGAAGTGGTAAACTGACTGAAAAAAATCCCAAGTTTTGTTCTTTACGTTGTCAGAGGGAGAAGAAGGAGAGGTGGGGGGAGGAGAAGTGTTCTGAAGGTTTATTCTGACATTTATTATCTTTTAGTTCTATTAATAAAGCTTTCTTTACATTCTTCTAAGTTTTGAGCCTGCTTTCCTTTCTCCTAATCCTTATATCACAGAAGGAGAATAAGTAAGCAATGGATTGCGAACAAAACCACTATAACACTAAAACACTAAACAAAACCACTAAAACACTAAAACAATAGTACAGGAATTTCTCAAGAGCGTAAAGAACAAGATTTCTCCCTGACTGTCTAGGCTCAAAGTTTCCTTGTCCTTCAGTTACTATATTCTGGGATCACGTTTCATCAGCTTATCTCAATTCAGCAGGCAATTTAGGCAAGTGCTTAACTTTAATCAGGAGTTTAGTCTTCAGCCATATTCTGGGGTACTAAAATACTGTTGGCGAAAATAGGATGTATGTGCTGAAATGGCATTTTTGTGGTTCACTTGCACTTGTCTATGTTCTTTCATATATACCTGTCCTTAGATGAGAATATCAATCAAGAGCCATCTAGATGCAATCCAGGGCAACATACTCTAGGAAGACCCTGCTTGAGCAGGGTATCTAAATGTGATACCTGATGTCTGTCTCCTGCCCTTAACACTCCTTTTTCAGAAATAAGTGTGGTCCTGCATGGTTTATTTTTGACAAGTCTGTGTCACTGTCACCCATCCTTGAATTGCACTCCCTCAGCTCTATGAATCCTCCAAGGGAGCTGATTACACTTCAGTGTCTGTCTCAACAGCTGTTTTCAGCAGCTGAGGACAGTGCTTTACAGAGTCAGCCGATTTTAACACAAAAAAATTTACCTAAAGCACTCCAATCTATCCTTTCGCTCTTTTAGCCCAACCTGTTACCCCCTTGCAACCAGCAAGAGCTGGTGAGACCCTGGAGCTTCAGTGCCATGTCTCTTCTGTAACACGACAGGGGCTTCTGGAGGTGCTAATCTGTGTGAGGATATGGATGTGTATTATGAGAGGTGGCCAGGGAGCCTGCCCAGAGAGACGAGCTTGCTTAAAGTGGTTGAAAATATTATTATCTGTTTTACAGATGGGAATTTGAGAGGAACTGAAATGAAGTGATTTGCGTGTGATTACACAAGCTGTCTCTGGCAGAGGCAGAGGAATGCTCCGTTTTTTAATATCTTAGATTAATATTTAATAATGTAACTGACAGTATTGATTTAATATAACCACAGTCCTGGCTGCCATTTGCGATGCTGGTGATTTTCCAGGATAAGTGTTACTTCTACAGACTGACACTCCTTTCAGCTGGCCTAGGCTGCTGAAAATCAGATAGCTGTGAGGTCTTCTTGTCTTTGCTCACCTAGGCTGTCAGTGGGCTTCTGGCATGGTGAGAGTAAGAGCTTCCATTACAGATCTGCTGGGCACTGTAGTTCCTTCAGCCTTTCAGCTTGGATTAACAGGAATAATTAATCGTACACTGATGAGGCTTGTGGTGTCTAAGCCGCTGCAGTTAGGGGAGCAGCATGTAGATGCTGGAGAGCCAATTGTGAAAAAAGAAAGAAAGAGAACAGGAGAAAGAAGCCATGTGGACTTTTGTTCCTTTGAAGTGACCTTTCAGTGCAGGTTCTTTACTTCTTCACTTCCTTTATGTTGTTCTTTTCCTTATTCGTTCTGAAAAGAGTGGAGCCTTCCTTGCAAAGCAATTCATGTGTAGAAACTTTTCACATTGGGATTCATCTGATAAGGTCTGCAGAGGGACCTTATTTGCGCTGACAAGTTGGCAGCCAGACAGCCTCTCCATTTTCTAAATGAAAGGAGAGTAGCAGCAGGACATCTCCTACCCTCTCTGCCTTTCAGTGCTGGAAGAGAACCAAGATCTGGCCAACAGCCGTTCGGGGGAGTCGGCTATTTTAGAAGCTGCAGAAGTGTATGGACACTGGGAATGTAACATACGGTTTGCCTTCTGTGAGAACCAACACAGACAAGTGACATTTGGGTTGGTGATTGTCAGGGATGGGGGATGGGAAGCTTGACCTAGCAGATGCAATTTGCTTGCCTTTATTTTTTGTAGCAGGACCATTCCAAATGTGAAGTAATCTAAATGTATTTTTAATTCTTGGCTGTAAAAGGGGAGACAGTCATAAGGACCACATAATTTTCTTCCCCATTCAATTCTATATTCTAGCATGTAACCAGTGTGGGATCACTTTCCCATTTCCTTCAAACATACCTGTAGGAAAAGAGGATGAAGATGCCTCAAAGGCCACTTCTTGGTCACATACATGGCGCTGCAGATTAATAGCAGAAAAAATAATTACTGCCCCTGCCCAGGCTCAGTGTTTCTGTGTATATTTATTCTGTAGAAGCTAGCACTTGAATTTTGCAGATTTAGCTAGACAAATGACCTGTCAATTAAATGCACTGGTGTGCATTTTATAGAAAGGTTTTACCATAATTATGGTGATGTTAAAATAAGTTTGTTTTCCATAAAACCTAAAGGGAGCTGTTAGCTGCCTTTTGCATGGTTACTGGGTTATTTATCTTGAGAGGAGAAGAGAATGTCAGCCATATGCCTAAACCAATGTCCTTTTCCACCGAATTAATTTACAGAGCCTAAACTACTGCCTTTAGTACCCCCAAATGCTGGTGATGGCCACAGCATGAGCCTAATGCAGGCAGCTGCTAAACAGCAAGCAGATCACAAACATTTCCAAGGGTTCAGATGGACGTTTTCCAGAGGGGACCCATGTGTCATGGCAAGTTCATGCTGTTAAATTGAACCATACATGGGTGTGAATCTCAATGGGAAAACATGATATTTTCCGGTCCACCTGCCAGTTTTCCGTGTTTGGTGATAATAGATCCAACACTAGAAATATGATTGATGTCTGTGATCCAGTAAATGGTGCCTATGTACAAAGACTTTCACACCAACACCCGAAGGAAACATAAAGTCCTTTCCTTATTGGAGAGGGAGACTTTGGTCAAGAGAACCAGAGCAGGAAGTATAATAAATGAAAGAAAAATGTTACCCCTACTATTTTACATTCAAAGGTCTGTGCTGCTGTGAGCTGCAAGAAAAGAAGGCAAGTGATGGGAAAAAATAAAAATAAAATAAAATAAATTTAAAGAATAAGGCCTGTAGTAAATTTACCAGATCAAAAAATGAAGTATTGCTGAATAAGCCCTTATTATCCAGTGTCAAGCACAATAGCATGTAAATGAATGTAATAGAGATGATGAACTGCTCAAACCTTGGCTAATGCTCTTAGGACTGATAGAGTTGATGAGAATTTGAAGTACAAAAGGGATTTTTTTTAGAACAATATCACTGCTGGTTTTGAAAGATGTTATTAAGGGAAGCTAAAAGGCTCATCACAATCTTTTAAAGCTGTGTTCCTCTAATGAGCGGCTAAATGGCAACTCATGTATAAATGACAACAGTTCATTTAAATTGCACCTTGCTTCTCAGGCTGATGGTCAAGGAGATACATAGAAGGTAAAACTATAAAGCAGGCATAGCAATATTTGGGAAGACACTTCTTCCTTTTCTCAGTCTGCCTTGTGTTGAAGTGCTAGACATGGAGTGGATGAGAAAGGAGAGCTCAGGGGATGTCAGTGGGAGCTCTCATGAGCTGTCTTGCTTATCGAAGGAGGAGGAATTAAACATGAATATGAGAATAGGGCATTTTTTGAGGTGTCATTTGTAAAATCAGAGAAAGGTTGGATGGGGGAGTTGAGAGAGGTGTCTTGCAGAGCATGGAGCCAGGCAGCTCCAGCAGACAGGTAGGGACCTGTGGGGAGGAAGAGCAGGAGATTTTGCAGAGCAAACCCTTGTCAGAGTACACACTAGGCTGACATCCTGGTATCAGAAGCTCTACCTATTGCAGGAAATAGCGGAAAAGCTTTTCCAGCCCTGGGTGAGTGAAAGGCTTCAGGCCTTGATGGCCCTCTCAGGCAGCCGCTGCTGGAAAGTCAGGAATGACACGTTTCCACAGGAAGAGCTGTTGTGCAAGGAGATGCAGAGGGAAAATTGAAATATGTTTCTTCAGATATTTAGAAGACTTATGACCTGAGAAATTCACCTGGCAAGACATTCATTACCTGCATGTTCCAAGTTGGGATTTCCCATATAACCCATATAACAAGCAATTTTTCCTTTTTAGTCCAGAAGCCTGGAAATTTGGGCACACCCTTGCTTGATTTCCTCATATCCAGACTGGCCTCAAGAAAAGCAGGATTGCAAAACAGTAGTAGTTGGATAGGAAAGCTTGCATTCATCTCATATGGTGAAATTATAGTGTGGTTCGGCTGAAGGTAGTGGTACTAATGTGCTGTAGTGTTTAAAATGTTGTTCTTCAGTTCTCTCTCTATAATTACCACTCCAGTCACCTTTCAGATCACAGGCAGTATCCTTCACCTCCTTTCTCTCCTATCTAAAGCTTATGTGTGAAACCCCAGGTTTCCAGATTTTCATGCTACAGTATGAAACAGTGATTAAGCAAAAAGGAAAATCCACTGTCTTTTACTGGAATAGAAATGTAAAGAATAAAAATACTGAAGGCCTGCCAGATTAGCATTTCTTTACTCCTGTGGTTGTGCAGGAGCTTTCCTTCCCCCTTAAAGCTTCTAAAGTCCAGTCCCAACTGCAGCTCCTTGGTCTTGCAGTTTCTTTCTCAGCATACATTTTCTCTTCTACAGACGAGAGAGGCAGGCTTGTGATGGAAGGGATATTGTCCAGTCCTTTGTCTTGCTCTTTAAGCACCTACTGGTATTTTGCAGTGAGATGAATGTAAACATATGTATCAGTAAAGCAGCTCTTAAAATTACATACCAAAATCCTAATTTTTATGTTGTATTTATTGCGGGGGCTGAGTAGCTTTCCCTGGCTTTTGAGAGCAGCAGCGTTGGTGAGGAAGGTGGGGGTGATGAGAGGTAGCCAGAGCCTTTGTGATGCTCCAGGCGATGAGGATATTGTGAATAGCTGAGTCATTTGGAATCATAGGACCATCACACAGTCCGGGTTGGAAGGCACCGTAAAGGTCCATCTAGTCCAACCCCCCTGCAATGAGCAGGGACATCTTCAGCTAGATCGGGTTGCTCAGAGCTGTGTCCACTTCACATCTGCTGGCTGGAAAACTTTATTTTTTATATAATTTTTGGAAAGTGTTCTAGATTGTTGTCAATCAAACCGTCAGAGGAGAAGGGGTTGGCTGCTCTCGTGTAGAAGCTGGGTGCAGCCAGCCCTGCTCTTTTCTGTCGGGGGCATGTGAATCTGCTGAGTTTGTGAGCAGACCACAGAGGCGTGTGCCAGCTCCTGACACAGAAGGTGAAATAGCAGACTCAAGGCTGATGCCACTTGCCAAGCAGTCAGATGGTGGTGTGGTGGAAAGTGTAAGCCTCGATTGTTGCAGGCTAACCACAAGGGTAGGCGTGTGAATGTGGGATACATTCGTATTTGAATGTAGCAAAATAGGTTGAAAAAGCAAAGGTAAAGCTGCCGTGGGCGTGTAGGGAATAAAGTACAAATGGGGGAGTAATATGCAAGGTGAACTGGAAAAAGAAGGAGAGAACGTAATTATTTTGGGGAGTATTTTGCATTTGAATGCTGGAATTTTTCAGACCGCAGATCAAACCAATACTTGGAAACATCTGTATGTGTGTTTCCAGCTCACAAAATACTGATTGCAAGAGCCATTAAAGGCCTGTTGGTATCAAACCCTCTTTCAAAAGAGAATCCTTTCCAATATTTAGTCTAAATTCTTTACCTAATGCTGTACTTGTGATAGGTAAATATAGATACAATATCTATAAGACGATAAAGAATAATGTGTGGATTATATCCCTGCTGCCTGGGTGAAGCCATCAGTCTGCTTTAGCCCTCTTCCCTGACAGGGCACTGCATGCTGGAGGGCAGAAGGTTTGAAGGAAGAACTGAGAACATAAAGCCGCATCTCAGAACACATTCTGTATATATTCTGACTAATGATTAGTTGCAATATTATTTTATTTCTTTTGATACATCGTACCTTCTTTTTGAAATCAAAAAATCTCTGTTTATTCTATGATTTATTAAAATAATGCGATAAAAATACTAAGTATTTCAATATTCTGTTGGCAGGTTTTATGTCACAAATATCAGACCATGAGTCCATCAGTTCACATTGCTTCCCCTGACCTTCTCTGAAGTTATTAAGAAGTATGTAAATAATAAAACCATACAAAATCAATCAACTAAAAATCAAAATGAAACCTGAAACTTGTAAAACAAATATATCAGAATTCTAATGCAAAAATATTTACATATTAATCTCACTGGAGATAGTAATTTATTTTTGTACAAATACGTTCATTTTGTCAAAGCAAATTTTATTGCTTTTTGACTGGTGAAATTGATACAGAAGTCTGAATCCCAGGAAGATTTTTTTTTAGCCTTTCCTATTTGCAAATTATGTAAACTAGTAAGCAGTTATATATGCAGTCATTTATTTTGAATTTTTTAGAGGAGATGCATAAGACAGATCACAGCAGACCTGAATAGTTATTTTGGATCTTGTGCATTTAAGAAACTCAGAATTTGGCAGTAAATGAGCCTGTGTAATTCAATATCTTGACTACACATATGCTAAAGCATATGCTTTCCTGGACCTGCATATTGGAGGATTTTGTTTGTTTCTTTGTTTATTTAAAGCTATTTTTCCTGGATGTTATCTGTCTTAGCTACAATTGTAAAGGTGACATATGTATCATACAGATGAACTATATTAGTCTGTTCTTTCTCCTAAATGAGAAATTTTGTATTTTTATGCCCAGATATTGTGCATTCCTCTTCAGCAACATTAAATAGAGCAAGGCATAGGAAGAGACCAAAAAATAGAGAGGTTTGTCAGGAGAGCTCTATAGTCATTTGCTGTCACAACACAAGACAGCTCTGATGGTTTCTGGTTTTTGAACTAAAAATGGCTTGTTACTTTTTCCTGTCTAGAAAATGAATTCAGATCTATATGCTTAAAACCAAACCAATTTTTTGTTAGCCCCATAAACAACCTAAATCATTGCATTGGAGTCATCTTCTAAGTCACTTAGGAGTAGCAAAGATCTATGCAAATGGTGAATATTACCGGGCTGAAATTATTGAGAATATGTGAGTGTTACTACACATTCATGGAAGATGGTAAAGAGCAGGATAATAAATTGATGCATTCCGTCAGACCATGGAAAAGCTGGCTGTGGTTTTCCATGAAAATCTTAAGAGACAGAGAGAGAAATGGAGAGCAGGAAAACAAAAAGAAGGGCTTTTTGAGCTCCTACTGGTGCACTTGTGGTTCTAGTCAGCAACAGTACTTGCTGGGAGATTGGTAGAGATCTCATGACTGACCTATAAATTGTGGTGGCTCCCAGATCTTTTTCTGTTTCCATAAACCTAATTATCACCTCTAGCAAAGTAGATAAGCAACCGTTCCTATGCAGGTACTGAATGTATAGTTTTAAGAGGTGAAGGCATATGTCCAACCAGCATAGTTATGTCCATGTGCTGCCTTCATTCTCTCCCTCTTCCTTTGCCATCTGTCTGGCATCTTGAATTTTATGCCTTCAAACATTATGCAGTCATTTATTTTTAGGATTTAGCTCAGCCTGGTGCTTGCAGCTAGAAACACACACGTGTGAACATCCCAAAGGATCTAATTCACCTGGGCTGCTCTGCACAAATTTCACCTGAAACCTCTGCTCACATGTTACAAATATGGCTTGTCTTACTGTCAGTGGTAAAGTTGGCTGAAAGGGCTGATCCTTCACGTAGCAATACATTTCAGTGTAGAAGATGTAAACTGGGGACACCTAGTGCTGCTCCCACATCGCAGAGGGCCTTGACTCTCTGCTGTTGTGCACTTTGTGGAGCCTTTGCCACCCTGAACAAAGCAGGTATAACTCATCCTCACCCAGGGGCACAAGGCTGGCAGAAAGTAAGGGTCATGATTAAAAAATATTGTGAATGCATATTTAAATATCAAAGAATGGGAGTAGGTATGAGATGTTTAATGGCACCTTCACTCCTGTTTGATGGGCTACAGAACTCTCAGCTTTCCCTTCTATAATTCAGGGGTCAATAGCACCTGCTACCTCCTTTTTCCATCAAATTCATGTGCAGGTTCATCACCTATGAATATTCTTCCATTAAAAATTCCATCCAGTTTTTTTTACAAAAAGGTTTTCTTGGTGTTAGATACCACACAGTGTTTTATGGGAATTATTTTATTAACTGCATTTCCTGAAAGCTTTTTATTCTACTTCTCTCACAGAAGATGTTTTACTGTTGCTGACAAACCAGATTTCATACTTACCCGTCATGGCTTTTATGATGAAGTTTGAGTCTTCCACAGTGACACATCTTTTCTCTGAGAGGGTCAGACAGCCTGTTCACCCTTTCTGGCTGCCTGATCTTGTGTGATATACCTTCATTCTGCCTGTGCTGATGAGTTTTCTGAGAGATGGGATTGCTAAGGTGACCGCGACTTTTGGAATGGTTTCCTTTTCTTGAATCATTGTGCTGATGCATTTCTCAGCATTGGATGCATCAGTAAAACACTCTCATATGTAGAATATAAAAAATCACACACAGAATCACAGAATGTTCCAAGCTGGAAGGATTATTGAGTCCACCTCTTGAGTGAATGGTCCATACAGGGATCAAACCCAGAACCTTGGCAGTATTGGCACCATGCTCTAACCAACCGAGCTAATGCTCTATCTGTGCTTCCCAGCCCTCAGTGCTCTGTCACTTTTATTAGCAGCTAGTGCTAGGAAGGTGCATTGACTCCCTTCTTCCATGTGCTGAACAGTTGTTGCATGATGGAACTGCCTCTGAGCTTCCCCCTGTGGAATGGGGGAAAGGAAGAAAAATTATGGCTCTTGCACAACTGCATTGATGTCAAAGGATATGGGTCTGAGTCAGATATGCATCCTTGTAAACATAGAAAGATGTGCTCCTGAAAAAAATGACAGATGACAAGATGGTAAAGGTTCTGTTGGTGTGTAAGTAACCAGCTGGATGTGAAAGGGGGTGTTCTGTACTTGTGATACATGGTCATAATTCCCCCATTAACGGTTGGCTACCTGATCAGTTGATGAATTTCTGTTTGGATGTTAATTGCATAGGATGCAAGTTCCTTTTATTCAAACCCTGAGTTTCACATTATAGAATTTCATGTTGTGCTTATCAGCCAGAATATCTTCCTAGCATATTAATATTTCCTTTCCTGTAAATGAATTGGACGTATTTCTAGTTAGGTGTTACTTCTTGTCAGTGTGGAAAGGCTACTCTGTCAATACCTGTAAAACACAGGCAAGACAGTCAGAGAAATGCCAGTGAGGTATTCACCAATTTGCTTATAAATCAGGATTCATGTAAAGGAAACACTTTTTTATAAGTTTCTTCATTGTAAGTATCACTGCTTTTTTATTGCTGGAGATTTTTTGAGCTTTTTGGCAATCAGCTGGGATCAAGAGAGACACAATCACTCCTCACAGCTGCTATGTCAAGTTTGTATACTTCTCGGCAGTGTTTTCAGATGCGCAGTCTCTTGAATTCTTGGTGAGGAGGAGTGGGAGATGTTTAATTTTCAGTGCACCGTGCTGAGCACTGCATGATTCAGTAGCACACATTACAGAAGGGTGTGTAGAAACTGACTGAGATTTCCAGGGATGACAGACACCAAGAGCTGATTATTTCACCAGTGATCTTAATTCATCATTGTGATCTACTTGCGTTTATTCTGAAACCAAAATGGGGGTATTGGCTGCATCTTGCAGTAGTGGCCTCCCACGCTGATCTCTTTTTGCCCTGCCAGAACTGCTAGTTTTCCTGGGATTGGAACCTCAGTGGGCACCATTCTGGGAAGTACCAGCTTATGTGCTGGCTCCAGATTCTGCCCCTAGAATCAGCTCTTCCTAAAACCATGCTTGGCTTTTCCAAGGTGCACAGCTCAGTTTCTGGATGAATTAGTGGAGATTCTTTTATTACGGTAGGATAGCAAGTACCAAATGTAATGCTAGTCTTTCACTGATTAAGCAGCAGCCCAGTGGCATTAGCTCTCCTATTGTGTGATACCTGAGGATCTAAACTACACTACTTTATTGTATGTATTTTATGAGATCCTGGATTTCTCTATCATACTTTTGTTGGCTATCACTTTCTTCCATGGAAAAATGATGCATGTTATCTTCAGTTAATTACCCTTTCGATACCGTAAGCATGAGCACAATCTCCAGTCATCAGTAGCACTATCAGATGCATAGTCCACTTTATAATATCACTGATGGAATATCTCTCAGTTTGCACATCACACTGCAGGTACTCTTTTGCCAGAATTTTAGAGGACTGCAGACCCTCAGCTTGCTAGCATATCATCTAACTGCTTATCAGTCTCACTCTCAACCTCTTCATTGTTTCAGTAGCACAGCTACAGTAATTAGATTCTGTATTTTTCAGACTTCAAGACTGCTTTAGACAGGGACACAACACTTCTTTTGTCTGTAGAGTGTGGGTTTCATTTTGTATTCTAGTCATTATTTTGCACAAAACAAGGACCAGGTGAGTTTCAGTCCCTGATATAAAGCTGCTTTGACCAATTTACTGAAGGTAAACTGGTACACACTGATCATTCAATTAACATTTAATATTCTAGCTAGAGCAAAACAGTGCTTGAACTGTATTGCATCAACTTTCACCACCTTCTCAGTATGATTGCACTTCCGTGCTGGTTATGGCCACCATGCTTGTGAAAGATGGCAAAAAATACACAAAAGTTGACTATTCTGATTATGTACCTCTTAGACATGCTTCGTAAACCCACTAAGTTGTCTTTTTATAGAGTTTGAATTGTGGAAATTTTGTATTTTTCTTGTCAGAAATGCTACAGTCCTGACCCTATTGCAAAGTTTTTCTAGCCCGGTTCTGCCAGCTCAGGAGGCAAGAGGTTCAGGATGGAGGGCTGCTCTCTATCGTTCCTGTTGCCTCCCATATCACTTTCTCCTGTATGCAGACATATGTGTGTATAATTGTTTATCTGATACGAATACTGCTAAATCTTCAAAGGTCACATCAAGGCCCTGTTGATTTAGGTACATAATAGGTACACCTGCTCCAATCAACATATCGTCTAAAAACATATCTGGCTTCATGTCTAATCTTAATGGTCATTCCGAGTAACTCGTTCAGGATTATGTGATAACGAATAGCCAGTTTCTTCAGCAGAATTGCCTGTAGATGTCTAGTTGACATGGTAGCAATGTAATGCTTTATGCCAATTAATTAGCATGGTTCAGTGATGTTTTATGCTTTTGGTATCATACTTCACTAGTCATGCTACAAAGGATAAAAACAATGAGGGGTTATAGTAGTTTTGATCATTACCGATGCAACACTGAGGTTTCTGGTGTGTATGACTCCTGGAAGTATCATGACATAGGCAAATGAATGCACCAGCTCTTGCTGTTATTTGAAGCCATTGTGTTTCACATATTTCTTTATGCTCATGCCTGCATTTTCTCTATTCTTAACTGTGTTTACTCATTTCAAATAAGCCTTTTGGAATTACTGCCATGCATAAAACAAGGTGCTCATGCTGTGGCCAACAATGAAGGAGCCACAATGGGTTGGTGTGTCTTGCATGCTTCTCTTGGGCCTCTGCTGCTGGTCACCTTGGAGACCTGGACTGGCCTCACAGTTGATTTAACTAGTGGCAGCTCCTACGTTTTCTGCTTCATGTGTAATTAGTGGCATTTCTTGAATAATCTGTGGTTGTTCTAAAGTGAGGGTTTTACCCATGGTGATGAGAAGTTCCCAAAGCTTCTATGTTCCTCCAGGGATAATATTTAATAAATAATTTGGAAGTTTGGCAAACCTTATTCCAGTTCACCAACAGTGGTGTCAGGAAAGTTCCAGAAGGGGGATAATTCTCCTAGATTTTCCCATGGCTGTACCACAAATAAATACTCTAAGAGGATTGAGTGTATGTTTGCAGACTTCTAACACAGAGGAACACTGGAATACCTGTAGAGATCATGGAGCATCTGTAAAGCCATATTTGTCTAGAGCCAGCCAGCCCTAATGTATTCTGAACTCTTCAGCCTTCCCCTTGGCCCTGGGCAGTGACATGAAATAGTGCTGGCTATTAGGATTTTACATATTTTTTGTTAACATTATTGACTCCAGATGGAGCTTTAATTCTGCCAGCATTGCTTCTTTATCATCAGCTTCTCATCCTATTCTACTTTAAAATGCCCTTTAAAATGTTAATTAATTTGTTGCAAAACTAGCAAGAATTGTCAGTGTTGGAGAGTGTGCGTACCACAAGAAACAGCACTCACATTTTCGGTTGTTCACCAACAGCCTTATTCCTCTTAGTAGTACTGGCCTCTTAGTAGTCCTCAGCAGAGAGGTTTTTCTCTTAGTAGATATCTCTAGGTTTCATAGCCTGTGAAAAAACAGGTTCTCCTTCATGTGTGCCATATCCTGGATACAGTCCTTGCTCATATGTCGTGCCAGTGCCTGCTACCTAGGTAGCAATTTGGTGATCCCCAGAATCAGCACTGCCTGATCTCTTAGGGATTTGTGGTTTGTGTTGAATGAGCTGGTGTGTAAGAAGCTGCAGAGTGCAGACGGTGGTGCCTAGTAAGTAGTGTGAGTTCCTCCAAGCCTGTACATAGTGGTGGCAATGTTAGGTTTTCTTTCTTCTGTTCAGTTAACTATTCCCAATAAACCTGTAGGAAGTGATATCTTTTCACTCTCTGTCAAATTAGATTTAAATTGGATCAGTGTGTTCAGACGTTGCTGGTGGAGAATAGAGAAAGATGCACACTCCTTGACTTCCTTGACTTACTCTTTTCTTACTGTATTTTAAAGAAAGGGTACACTTTCAATTTCAGTTGGGTCTGCTTGATCTATGAATGGTTAATAGTAATGACAATTTGCATTGGGTCTTTTTTTTTTTTTCTCTATCTCAGTCAAATCTCATGCTTTAGGGAATAAAGTTTGTAGGAATCATGACTAACAAGTAGGTAATTCATTATTCATATCTGTCTGCTGGGATAAAATGTCACAGAGTGGGTAGGTGGCTGGACCAACATTTTGTAAAGAGTTGATGAAAGGTGAAAAAAAAGAGAAACTCATGCATCCTAACTGATTCCTTTGTCTTAAACAATGAATATAATTTCTTTTATGATTATTTGACTTTAAATAAGTTGTGTGAATATGATTAAGATGCCCATGCTTATATGGAAATATAAATTATTCATGCAAATTACACATTTATAAATTATATACAGAGATATATATACAGATTCCTTTCATTTGACTTACACTCAAGTAAATTTGAAAATGAGGGGGGGATTTTCTTCTGAAAACCTTTGTGTTGCTGTAATTAGCTTCATACTAGATAAAATAGGATAAACAATGAAAAAGGCCTGACTGCAGAGCTTACAGAGTAAAGGAATAGGAAGCAAAGAAAAGCAAAGCAAGGCAAAGAAAAGAAAAGGCAAATATTGCAGCTGGAAGGGACCTACAGATCCAACAGCCTGTTTTGAAGTAGTTCTGTGTGAGAGAGAGCCAAAAGTTGACAGACTACAGTGTTAGCTCAGAGGTAACTTAAATCTGAGAGTATTGTAGATCAGAAATAAATTTTGAAGATTTCATGCAGAAAGATATAATCAACTCTCAGGTTTGAGGGGAGGCTTCAGCTTCTCCGTGTGCTCATGTCCTTCTGCATTACAGAGCGGGACACATTCTGCCATTTCAGGGAAAGTGCTTACCTAAGTTTGGGCTGGGAGATAAACCAACTTAAATGAAAAATTCATGTATTGGAAACATCACTTTGGTTTTCATCTTAACATTTTAAAAGGCTGGGAATTTGGAGGTTTGTTTTTTGAAACAGTTCCAAGCTTTCTTCAGGTCTTACACAGTTCTGGACATGGATTGTTCCTTGCAGTAACCTGTGGTAGTCACACTGAAGTCACACTGTGTATGCCACCAAAGGGAAAACCATACCTAGTGGGTAGGCAGGAGGAGAGAAACTGAGGCATGCGTAAAATGATCAGCTACTTTGTTTGTGCAGTTTAAATTGTAATTTACCCCTAAAAGTAATGACCAGTAATGTCATTAAATAAAACATGTGAAGATTATAAGATCTAACAACAGAGCTTAGGCTGGATCAAAATCAAGGCACCAAAAATGAATCCTTTCATGTTTTATGAAAATGCATGTTCAGATTCCTAGATCTGACTTCAGCTATTATGATTTACATCCACAGTCAAAACAGACTGTTCTGCAAAATCTCTAAAGGGAAATAACAAGTCTAAACACTTCAGATGAGCTTGTAATTTAGTAAATGGAATGCTGTGTTATGTCATGTTAATAGGCTAAGCCTGGCCTGTATCAGAGAAGAAGAAACTTGTCCCTTGCCTGGATCTGCTTACTTGGTGCTCACATTCCGGAAGAGTAATATGGATTTGGTCGCAGGCTGCTCAGGACACAGTCTAAAAATTTATCTGAAAATCCCAAATCTTTGGTTTTAGGCAGGTCTTTGCCCTGGCTCACTGTGCAGCCCCACAAGCACTAGGTGGCACAGAGCAAGGAGGAGGAACATGTGAGAGCTGCTTGCAGCAGCAGCTCAGGGCTGTTACACCTATGCAGTTTTCCCACTGTGTGAGAGGAAGCAGGAGGGAGCTGTGAATAAGAACAGGTTGGAAAAGATCAGATGTTCTGAGGAGGCAAAAGGAGATGATGCCATCTAGTCTCCCAAAGGCTTGCTGAGAACGTGGTGTAGGACAAAAGCAGTGCAGCCTGTAAGCAGTCATCTGTGAGGGGAACAGAGGTGTTTTGTGAAGCCAGACTGGAGGAGCATTCCTGTAAGAGTGCATTTTCTCTATTGTGTAAATAATTTAGCAGTGGTGGTGTTTTGCCTTTAGGCAACAGTATTCCCATAAAGTAGTCATCAGTAATACAAGTGGATATAAGGAAATGAGAAACCTTTTTGGGTCAGAGGATTTAAAGACACACAGAAGAGGAACAGTTCTTTTAAGCTTTTGTTCAGACATGAAAGTATTCTACAGCAGGCCTTCAGTCTCCTGAACCAGCTACCTGACCAAGCAGAAGACAAGGTTTTATTGTTCAGGCATGGGAGCCTTTTGGCTTTGTAAAACAGGTATCTTTGTTACCCCTACACAGTGTACCCCCATTTGACTGCCTCCTTCCCCTGGTCCCACAGCAGGGCTGGAGGACTACAAAGTCTGGAGAGAAACAACATTCGTACTGGTGAAGCTCTGTATCTGCAAGACTGGATATAATGGGTGACAACTAAAAAGAAACAATTTTACTGTAATTTTAATTTGTAATTGAGATTCTTTTTCAAACAAAAGAGGTAATGAGTAAATCCTGGTATCATCTTCACCCTTTGTGAGACTTTTGCTTCTTTGCCATGCAGCACTTCACTCTGGCACTCCTGTGAGAGGCAGCGTAGGACCAGCCTGCCTGGCAGCCCTCCCTCCCCAGTCTGCCTTCCACCTTGCAAGTCTCCTGCATTCATTTAGATGTCTCTGCTAAGCTCTGTAAGGAAGAAGGAGAGCACAGCTCCTTTGATGATCTTGATCTAAATAGCAAGTTGTCATCTGAAGTAAAAGAGACAGACTGCAGTGGATGAAAGAGAAGCAATATGCTGATTTTCTGGTCTAGCAGTGCTGTTATTCTACCTGTGTCCCAAGCCCATACACAAATAATTGGAAATTTGCTGTCTTAATGGTTGTTGGGTTCTTTTATTGTACCTCCGCAGCTGTGTGGGTGAATGTGAAAAGGGTTTTGTACATGTATATATGTATATTTGGTAGCCAGTACACAGCTAAAGCCTCTTTCAATTTTCTCTCTAATTTATTTTTAATTTTGTAACCCCCCAGGGGTAAATCCTCATTACAAGATGTAAAACCATCTCTTCTACAAAGCAGCTTATTTGTTGACTTTTAATTTGAGCCAGCAGATGCAAAGCTGTAGCTTTTTTCCAAACACTGAGAGCTCCTCTGTATATAAAACTGTCAAATGTGTGTCACTGCAAAACTAGTAAAAAATTTAAAACTTAAAATATCATTCAAGAAAGAGCAAGAAGAGAGGTGTTTTATTTATCTGTAGTAAGACTGTGTTAGACTTCTGAATCTTGAAACATTCTGAATTGGCAATTTACTTTTAAATCTACATTATGTTTGGATTAGACTGGATATGAAGACTTATAGTCTCAGAAGCTCAGGCGCTGACAGAAGTTTGGGGTTTGTTTTTTGAAGGAGGACCTCCATCAAAAGAAGGCGGTGTCTGAAGATGACATCACTGTACACTTACATAAATGCATGTTCACTGGCATCAATGTGTGCTTCGCCTCACAGGAAATGTTGCCCTTCAGCTAATCTGCACATTTTAGGGTTTAATATTTGTTTATACGACTGCCTGAAAGTCCTAGCCACAGAGTATTGCAATAGTAAAATTGCCATAACAAAAAGACATGATCTGAAATAATCTCTCTTCCTACTGTATCTCATTCTAATAAAGTCATGTTAAAAAAAAAGTTAGCTGGAAAAAACCCTTTTAAATGCTTTACCAGTTAGTTCAGGTGTAGGCGTCTACATTTGGCCCTTCTGGTCTACAATGCTTACAACTCAGAAGACATGAATAGTTAGTTTGCTTTGAGTTGTGATTGAGGGAAATCCATTTTTAAAAAACCCAGATTGTCTTTTTTTGTTTTGTTTTTATAAGGTGTGATGGTTTTTTTCCCCCTCATTGTTTTTATGCAAAGATGATGTTTATTTCTATTCAGGAGAATCTTAGAATACAGCTCTTGATTCTCTCTGCTTTTCCTTTTAGTCTTCCCAAGTCAAGACTTCTCACTTATCTCCTTAACTTGCATTTCCCTTCTCTTTGTTGTCTGAATTCACTGTGGATGCCATCTGTGACTGCTGTTCAGAGGTCCTGTCCTGCTGGCAGCCCCACACCATCTCCAGGTTGTCTTCCACTGTTGCCTTCTACTGGGTGTTTTTTTCCCAAAGTGGGACATTTGAGTATGGTGACTTCATTTCTGCCACCTGTCAAAACCAGGGCTCCACCTGCCTCCTCCTTGATTTACCCATAGCATTGGACTGGCAGTCACTGCAGGAGATCATCTTCCTTCTGCCTATCTCCCCGGAAGGTCTCCCACTTTGGAAGTGATTCACTTCCTTCTTTGAGTTGTGGTGACTATGCCAAATAGAAATCAGTAAACAAATAGAAGTCCCTAGATTAACAACATGTTAACTATGTGTTGGGGGTTTTGTAGGATCATAGAATTTTGTTAAGGTTGGAAAAGACCTTTAGGATCATTGAGTCCAGTTGTTGACCCAACATGCCAAGTCCACTACTAAGACACATCCCTAAATGCCACATCCATACACCTTTTAAATCCCTCCAGGGATGGGACTCTACCACTTCCCTGGGAAGCCTGTTCCAGTGCTTGACAACCCTTTCCTTGAAGAAATTTCTCGAAATGACCAGCCTAAACCTCTCCTGGCACAACTTGAGGCCATTTCCTCTTGTCCCATCTCTTGTAATTTGGCAGAAGAGACCGACCACCACCTCACTACAACCACAATCTTTCAACTTGGTGTTGTCTGCAAACTGACTGAGGGAGTGCTTGATCAAGATATTAAACAGAGCTGGCCCCCATACTGAGGCCTGGGGAACACCACTTGTGATCAGCTCAGATGTACCCGGCTGGAGTTCATCAGTTCCGCTAATGCTTGTAGATTTTCACACCCAATGCGTTAATGATAAACAACAATAATAATAATGTGGACAGAGGGACCCTGGTCAGAAGCCAGACCTTTCTTCCACTCTGAGTAGCATGAGATGCAGCAAGTGAGTGGATGCAAAGACTAAGTATGTTCCACAGAAGAAGATGCATCTAATGCACAAGACTTTTCTCCAGGAACAAATTTTCTAGTGTACTTCTCTCATTCTAAATATTTGTGTACACTCTGCTTTCCACTGACCGAGACAAACACACTTGCTGTGAGAGGCCTGGGGTGTTCTTCAGAGTTGTACAGTACCTGCATAAATTAATTTTGGCACTGCTTTTTGCTCTGCCCAGGATTCTCAGCAGAGACTGCTCTTTTGCAGTTTGGAGTATCTCAGAGCTCTGTATCAAAGATAAGTTAACATATACCAAATATTTTTCTTCTTTTTACCATGAGCAAAGAAAGAATCAAGAAATCAAAAGAGAGAATTGTGCATGTCATTTTAAAGTGTAGAAAGTTTAATTTCCACTGCTGGAAACTCTAAGTTTACCCATTAACCAGAAGTCACGGCCATAGCTTCATTTTAAAAACTCACATAGTTGGCCACATCTGAGCAGTACAGTGATCTGTGCCTGGAAATTGAGGAAAGCCCTGGCAAACCAAACGCACCAAGAGTCCTCAAGTTGTATCCATAGTCATGGCTTGGGCAACCTATTGCCATTGCAGTTCTTGAGCCTGCTGCTTCTCTCTGCTTCTGTAGGTACCATCAAGGTCCTACTGTAAGAAAAAAAAGATTCAGGTGGGATTTCTACTGTTGGAATATAGACTGCAGTTTGATGGCCTCAGGTTTTTTGCCTTTCTCTTGACAATTAAAATGAAAAATCACTCTGAGATGTTAACCACATCTTTCCATTGCATTGTTATTTTCCAGTTGATGTTTTAAAGGCATTGTCTGGGCAGCATAAAAACTTGAGATGCAGTTTCAGTACCTGCAAAGGATCTATCTGTGTGGTTTACACTGATTTTAGTAGAAATTAGGTCACCTAGTCTCAAATGCTCTTTTAAATACATCTCCCTAAATAAATTTTGAAAATAATTAAAATAATTCTGCATGCTCAAATCATCATAAAAGTACATAGATGTAGTCATAATTATGTCTGAAGGATGGGATTTAGTCAGTGTAAAAGGGAAGTTTGGTATAAGTGAATGTACTTACTCTTTATTTATTGTCTTAAATATTACTGTACTCAGCACTGTGTTTCTGCTGTTTTTCTGTGGCTTACTGAAAGAAAGAGAGAGAAGGAGGAGAAGGCAGGGAGGCAATGAAGGAAGAGAGGGAGGAAGGAAAGGGAAAGAAGACTTTTTTAGCATTTACAGTTTTGCACTCAATGTCATTATCACTGTGACAAATAATATCCCACTGGAAGAGTGTATGTGTGAGCACCTGTTAATGAACAAACATGAAATGATTCAGATGTTTTGCTCAGGTAATACCCATTCAAGTCACTCAGCAGGGCCAAGCTTTAACATCTATGATTTCTGAATTGACTTTTGAAGCAGTTATCTGGTTTTGTGTATTTGAATCTTATAAGATCTGAGATACCTGCGCTATAGAAAGCCTGCTGTTTCTGCCATGGTATGGCAGCCCATATATTATGGAGTCTCTTTGAACCAGAGAGTAAACACACTCGTGATGAAGGAAAATGATAAAGAACTGGGAAACCTGAGCAAGTTTCGGTGGCAATGGACAATAATGATCCTTTTCTTCTGTGTTTTCCATCGCCCATTTTGATGATTAAGGGCACTTAGAAAAGCTACAGCAACATGGAAAAATCTCAGAATAGTGAGGTTTTCTTTGAAACTTCCAAGACAGTTCAAATACCATTTATAGTACTTCAGCAGTACAAGTAAACCCGACTTAGATTCCTTTTTAGGCTTCAGTCTCTGAAAGACCTCCAGTCCTACTGTGTTCAGTTGCAATCTGCCCCTTTCACAGTGAGATCTCATCATGTGTGGAACTTAGTGTAATGCAAATAAGTCACAGATTTGCCCACCCTCAGTAATGAGCTGATTTCCTTTGAATAAGGAACAGTAATAATCCCTAGCCTTCCATGAGAAATGCTTTGACCTTTTGAAAGTTGTGGGTTTGATCTGCAGGCTGCATTGTAGGTGAAGATTAAGTACTGGGTGACTGACAGGGTTCCCATAGACAGCAGCAAACCTGCCTACTTCAGAAAAAAGATTCTGGGAGCAGAGCAACTGTCACCCAAACTATATCTCAGTGCAGCCTTTATCTAAACAAGTCTGATACTTTGAACCTCTAGGATCAGAATAACCGTCCTTGGAACAGGATCTGTCGTATGCCCAAATGTGATGCTGGTACTCTCCTGCTGTAATATTCCATCATATTTGCAAATGCTCGTAATGTCCCGCTCTGGCAAAAACCTGTTGCACCATGTGTGCAGCATACAACATTTTAGCAGTGCGTATGGTAAGTATAAATGTATAAACTGCTCTATTCTTTAGCACTTGATATGTACATACGTATGTGTATATATAAAACTAAAGGTAAGAACATAAACCTGGTCTGTTCAAGCTGCACTTGTTTTTCTTGCTGGTGTTTACATCTGAAGTGAAGTGTCAGTCTGACCCTCACATATTACTTTGCCAGGCTGGCTCTTTGAATATCTGCTAGACAAATAGGGCATGTTAGTTTTCACTTCCTTGCAGTACCTCTTTGTATATGGTGGCTTTTAACTGCATAGTGTAAATGGAAGAGATCTAGATAATTTCTCTGGACAGCAGGTATTTGGGGCATCTTAACCTAACTCCTACATAATTCTTCTTGTTTACTACCACAGGAGAAGAAAACTTGCTGGCAATTTTGAAGAGGAGATGGTGGAAGTACATGATCCTGGGAATAATAGATATAGAAGCCAACTACCTGGTAGTCAAAGCTTATCAATACACGACTCTGACCAGTGTACAGGTAAGGACTCAAAGGATTTCCTCTTTTGAGGTAAGACAGTAGGTCCGATGGGGTCCGTGGTGTAGTATCCATTGGCTTCAGTGAACCAAAAGCTAATTGCTGCCTCTGACTTTTGTGTACTTTTAATGCTGACTCATAAGACAAATTTTTTCATATTGGACTTTCATTACTCAGTATTTTCCAAACTGTACAAAAATATTTTTACTTTCATTTTATTTCTCTGTGCTAAACCATTCATAATCACATTTTTGGCATTATCTACATAATTTAGTCCTTTAAGAAATATTTTCAGATTGCCTGAAATGTTTTTCTCACTTTGTATTGTACTTGGAGAAAACACAAGCACTTCTTTCAGGATTCCTTAATTAGATCTGAGTTTCTAAAGGTCTCTGGTGGGTTGACTCTGTCTGGACATCAGGTGTCCACCAAAGCCACCCTATTACTCTTCTCTACAGCTGGACCAGGGGAGAGGGAAGGAAAGGTTTGTGGGTCAAGATAAGGACTGGGAGAAATCACTCACCAGTTACCATCACAAGCAAAACAGACTCAACTTGGGCAAATTAGTTTAGTTTATTACCAATCAAATCACTCACATTCTTCCCCTGCTCCAGGGTGGGATCCGTCCCACAGGAGACACTTCTCCACCAACTTCTCCAGTATGAGCCCTTTCTACACACTGCAGTTCTTCACAAACTGCCCCAGCGTGGGTCTCTTTCACAGGGTGCAGCTCTCCAGGAACAGGAACCTTCAGGGTGGGTCCCCTCTGGGGTCACAAGTCCTGCCAGCAAACCTGCTCCAGCATGGGATTCTTTTTTCCACGGGTCCACAGGTTCTGCCAGGAGCCTGCTCCAGCACAGGCTGCCCATGGGACCACAGCCTCCTTTGGGCACTCACCTGCTCCAGCATGCCATTCTCCACAGCCTGCAGGTGGATTCCTGCTCCACCGTGAACCTCCATGGGCTGCAGAGGGACATCCTGTCTCACCATGGGCTGCACTATGGGCTGCAGGGGAATCTCTCCTCTGGCACCTGAAGCACCTCCTCCCTTTCCTTCTGCACTGCTCTCGGTGTCTGCAGAGTTGCTGCTCTCACATGTTCTCACTCCTGTCTCAGGCTGCAGTCTCTGTTGCACGGGGTTGCTTTTTTTTTCTCCCTGCTTAGCTGTGTTATCTCAGAGGTGCTACCACTGTCACTGATGGGCTCAGTGTTGGCCAGCAGCAGGTCCATCTTGGAGACAACTGGCATTGGCTCTGTCAGATGCAGGTGAAGCTTCTAGCAGCTTCTTGAAGAAGCCACCCCTGTAGCACCCACTTGCAAGCCCCCCTTGCCAGGCAAACCGAATGGAGGATGTTTAGGACCCCATAATTAGATCAGCGTGCAAAAGTTGTCGTTAAGTAAAATGAGTGCAGTTTTTATGAAGAAGTCCTACTTCAATGCAAGCTGTTGGATGTGTTATGTAACAACTTAACTGCAGCTATCAAAAAGTGTACTCCCTGTTAAAAAATGATATGTACAGTGAACAAAAGCTAAGGTAGTGATTTCTTCAAAGATCCAAACTGGGTATTTTATATATAAAAACACAAAAGAGTCAGGCTTCTTCCAATTTAAGTGGAAAAGTGAATAATAGAAACATTTTCATGAGAATGGAAATCGTCTGTCTTGCGAAATCATTGCATACTTCATTGCTACTTTTTCTAAAACAAGTCTAGTACCTCTTTACATTATTTTTAAATAACTGAGCAACACTAGTGTTCAATGTATTTTCTACCTTACTCTCCTGAAGGTTGCATTACAGCTAATAAAATAAAGGAGCACCAGTTAATGTTCTGCAGGATCAAAGCTAATTAAGAGTATATTTCTTCCATAGCTGAAAAGCAGCATTGGAAAATCCTGAGCTTCTTTAGCTGAATAAGAAGCGAAAATAGAAGAAAACTATGAATTCAAGAAATTTGAATATGAGGATTATGCTAAATATTCACAAGTGCCTCTGGCATCAGAATCCAGGTTTGAGGATTCTTTGAATCATGCCCAGACAATGTAATATTGTTTTTAACACTTTTTGAAATCTGATTACTTAGTATAGAATAAAGCTTAAATCCACATAAACCTCATATTCTCTGACTTTACAGCCACTAGAAGCCTCAAAGAGAAAAGCAAACTGAATTGCTTCTCTACCATGATTCACTCACAGCAAGAATAAATAGTGGACTGAGCAGGATGATTCAGGTCATTAAATCCCATCTACCAGAGCCACCAACAAGCACGTATCAAAGGTTCGTTCATCTGGCCAGACCCAGTGAACCCCCACTTCCAGAAGATGCAGATCCTCAAGCCAGCAATGCAATGAGTATGGCCTTTAGAGCATTGTGTGAAGAGATCAAAAGTTAGATGATGGAGAATTCAAGGGCAGGAGAGTTCAAGGGCATTGCCAGTGCCTCGACAGGGAATTTTTTAGCAGAAATCATCCACGTTCTCCTTTTAAACTGAGAGAGAGAGAGAGGAGTGGTAGATCAGAAGAACTGTCAGAGGGCACAGACAATGTCATGTCCATTTTTAAACCTCTTCCACATCAAAATTACAACAGAGTTCAGGTTTTTTTCCTGTGTAGCTTGAAAGAAGGAGCAGATAGGAACTCAAATGCTGTCAAGCTTTTTTCCAGGTGTGGAATGAAATCATTGTCACCTTTTCCCATAGTTGTCCTTGTTTGCTCAGGTATATGTGGAGTGACTGGGATATACGTGCTGCATTTTAAATTCATTTCATGTCCTAATATGAATAAGCTTCTAAGTGACAAGCCCAAAGAGACGATGAGAATGGGACAAGTATGAGGTAATGCATTAAGATGTTGAATCAAATGACACATTTTCTGAAATATAGCCAAACATCCTACTTCATTTAAAGAGGAATGAGAAGCCGTTCAGGGGATTATTAAGCACTGACCAAAGAGTGTCATGGTATGAAATGAAGACTGAAAAAGTGGCAAATAGCAGATGAATAAAAGAAAGCTTTTCCTAGAATCTGATTTTTGAAGAAGCAAACAGGACTCTCAAGAGAAAGAAATTCTCTGTCCTGAAAGGCCTGATCCTGCAGGAGAGCTACCTGTGAGGCCGTAAATGCTTGCTGGCACATAGCAAAAAATGTTCAAATTCTTTCAGAACTGAGACCCAAGAAACTATTGGTACCTGCCACAAATCAGCATGGCTTTGACTGAAGACTGGGGGAATCATGCCTTTGTATACACTGGGCTGAGAATTGAGCCCTTCAAGTCCATTCTGGGGGATTTTGTATTCAACAGGCTGTACACCAAGGCTTTTTTGATGGAGAAAATGTAAGAATTTTTGAAATTGTCACTTGAGTAAATGAGAAATCTTGCAGTATTTTTAGAGTGGTGGTGCATGGACCATTTCAGTAGGAAATCAGTTTTACATCATCTCCTTTTTTTCCACATGACATCTCTGCTCCATCATGCAAAACTAACATGCAAGTGTTTGTGGTACTTTTAGGCAAAAAAACATTAGGCTGGTCTCAGCAGAAAGCCAAAGCTTAACAGTGAAAACATACCTTTATTGCAAATGCTTTGATTTCAGCTTCACCAAAAAACTCTTAGCATTCAACAAGTAGCTCTAAACTCATGGAACTGTCAGAGTTTCTAGTTCTTACTCCATCCTTTTTTTTTTAAATACTTGATCTTATTTCATCATGGTTCCAGGAAAAGACTGAAAATGCTGCCCTACTTTTCCTCAGTGTTTCACACCCAAATTTTTCCGATATTTTGAGATTCTCTTTTGGCTTTGATCTGGGAAAACAGGATTTTCTAATAAACCTTCCTACATATCTTTCTCTGAATGCCTTCAGAATCACAGTGAATGAGAACACGTAGGCACAAATCAGAAATGAGTATGGTACCTAACCTTTACTTTTGGACATGCTTCTGATTATTTCGAATCCTCATGTACTCTATAATTACTACCTGAGAATGTGACAGTCGGTTTCATCACAAGATGAAAGCAAAGTACTGTGAAGCCTAGAAACACATAATTTTCCTCTTTAAAAAATGCCAACAAACAACTAAAATACCTCCTTTATAAATTAGGTGACATAAAATTTAGATTGAAAATCAATGCACTATTTATATTTCAGTCATCAAGGTGTAGGTCATTTGCTAAGGATAAAATCCAAGTTACCCTTTAGGCACCAGCAGTGCAATTCAAGGACAACTGGGTTCAATGGAACAATGCAAGAAACTCACACCTAATTGTCTACAAATGTAAAATGTCATGGACATCTATTATCCCTTCCCCGGCTGCTCAGAGCACAATCTTGGGGCATGAAAATGTTTGAACCTATTAGGTTGCTTCTTCTTTGGTAGATTTAAGCTCTGGTTCTTTGCATGCCTGGAGTGATTCTGTATTGGTGGAGATAGATGCCTAAACACCTGCCTCCACTAAAAAACTCGAAAGCTAAGTATTCCTACATCAAAGTACCCCAAGGAACTCAATTTGTTAGATATGATCTTAGCACACCTCAAATATTTGCAGAAAGCCTGAAGTGCTTTCCAAATTGTAAGTATGGAGCCACATTTTTCGTAAAGTCATAGCTTTTAAAGCAGTGGCCCACAGAAAGGGCTTCACTTAACTCCATCTTGGCTGGGGGGATGGAAATGCAAGCTTCCTATGGCCATGAAAGTGCTCAGGCTAGTACATGAAAACTGTTCCCTAGAGGGTACTCTTAAAAAAATGAGAATACATCAGTTAAAAGGCTCAGGAGTTTGTATATGGATCAGTTTGGTATCCAAACCCACCTATTTCAAGAAGTACTGGAGATCAGTCACACTTAATGTTATCAGACATACGTGTATTGATTCCCAGATGGCCCAAAGTTGTGAAATGATCTTTAGTGTCTCTTTGTTGTATTACTCTAACTTGCAGTAGATTTTGCAGCCTTCTTGCGTGTCACCTGTACCAGATCCAGAGCGTACACTAAGCACTCCCTTGTACACTAGCACCTGATCCCATGGACTTGTTTTAAAAGCTATGTACTTAACTTCCAGGACTGCCTGTGGTAATGGGTGTCATATTTATCCTAATGAGTTTTAAAACAACCTTGGTGTAGGCCTGTGGAAGGTTTAATAACTATGCAAAAAGGATATTTTAAATACCGTTAGAGACACCTTTTACTCAGCAGATAAAATTGGTTCCCGCAAAGGGAATTAGAAGATTCTGAAGTTATTGCAGTTATTTAGATCTAGATATTAAATTTCCTTGAAACTATATTTTTACTTCAACTTGCCTGTACTGCATTTACAGTGTACCACACACACACATCCTCCAAAATCTGTAATGTCTTCCACTAAGCCTGTTGTGATGCTAACAATTGTAACCCTTTATGCCAGGTAGGTGCTTTCTCATCATATCAAGCTGCATTATGAGGCAGACTGCCCTTGCCCTTCTCCCCACATTAATTAGCTCTCCTTGCTGCAATATATTGTTCTATCCATCTCCATATTACACTCAAGTTGCACTCTCTAGAGGTGACATTCTGCTTTCTCTGTTATAACATCATACAGAAATCTGGATTATTTCTGCAACACCTTGCATAATAGTACTGCAGAGTATACATATAATGTCACAAGAAGAGAGGCACTGTCAAGGAGAGAGAGATGTTTCTGAATAGCAATTTATCTGGTAATTTATTCCTTGGGCAATCAAGCCTTTGATTGGCATGATGAAAACAAAGGTAGTAAAAGCTGGGATTTATAGACACCAGGAGACAGGCTATAAAGCTATGATGCGGATGTTCTCAACTGCTCTTAGATCACTGTGAGGCTCAGCAGTACATCACACTTCCAATTACCTCTGGCAGTTTTCATATCTCAACAAGTGCCACCAGAAAAGGAAAGGAGTCAGCAGTAAGTGCTTATTACAGGAGAGCTGGATGGCAATAGACTTTACTTTGTTCTTGGTCCCTGTGGACTCAATGTACATTGAGGCAGAAGGTTTGAGATGGTTTTGAAGCAAATCTGGGAGGCAAGGAGCAGGGGACATGCAATACTGAAGTTGTTGATCCACTATGTCTGGTGACTGCTAATGTGAATTATCCCAGAAGCAGAGATAAATTCCACCCCTTCCCTTCCTCCTCCCAGCCGATGAATGTAAGATTGACCATACTTTCCTGTTCTGCTTCAGGGCAGTGAGGAAATAGTGCAATGTTAATAAGGTTTGCAGATCAGCATTTTGCAGAAGTGTTGCATACTATGCATTTATCCTGTGAGAGGGTATCTTGCATCTGATTGATTATCAGACTTTGAGTTACTGTTCTGTCTTTTAACTTGTTACATACCTGTGGTTTGCAAACCAGGCCCTGCAGTATCCACCGTCTCTGTATGTGGGTTTGAAGCCAACAGAGCTCTCAGTATCCAGAGCTCCTGCCTCTACTGGCAGAATTCACCCAGAGCCAAACTTTTTACTAACATAAATATGCAAAATCTCACTAAAGTCAGTGGAGCTGTGCCCATTACAAGAGCAGAGATTTTGGCCTCCTGTGCCCATTTTGCATATTCTGGCAGGTGACATGCAAAAGCAGAGGTTTTTCTGCAGGACAAATCCATGATTTTTCTTAGGCCGAGATCTAATCCCTCACGTAGCTTACAGCAGGTGGTGACATGGAGAATTTTCTAATGAGTAACCTTGAGAAAATGATCTGCCAAGCCCTTACCCAGTCAACTTACTTTGAGAGAAGCTAAACAGAAAATGGGTGTAAGGGTGATTCTGCAGAAACACAACTGCTGGCAGAACTGTCTTACAATGATCTTTTTCTGACAGTAGTATGTGGAGTCAGAGGAACAAGTCAGTTAAAGGAAAGGCTATTTCCGTGGTGAGTTTCTTGGTAAGTTTTCCTGGTGTTTGAACAGATCTGTATAAGCACAGCTGGAGTTCACGTACGGAGAAGAGATGAAGAGGTATTTTTTTTAAGTCAAAATGTGATTACTCATGTTGGTAGTAAAGCATGGCCTTGTGTAGAGAGTTGAGAGCAGAGGAACTGCTGTGGGTTGGATGTGAACACCACCTTTCATTTAACATAACTTCAAGAAGCCCCTAAGCTCCTTCTATGTACCCAGAAAGCTGAAGCTGTGAGAATCCTCATCTCAGGCTTTGATACATACAAGTCAGATAGAGGTGAAGGTCTTTCACTAGTCAAAGTTTTAAGTGAGTTTCTGTGTCTACAGGGAAAAAGAAAACACTGAGAACAGATTAGAGAATTAAAGATTAAAGAAACTGATAGGAACAGTTCTAGAAGCATCATGAAAATTTGGAGATCTTGTGGGCTAAGTGGAGAAGACTGGGAGCAGTCTTCTGGCTTTTGTTTTTTCCATATTATGGAAATAAACGTTTTTACTTTTTTTAAAAAACAAATTACACCAGTCTCCATACCTGAAGTACTGTACATTTTGACTGAGTGAAAAGTTAATGGTTTCACATCAATGAAGGTGGTTAAGTTGTGATGAGGTAGCAAATAGAAACATGAAAGATAAAAACAGAGCTCCCTTTTTTATTTGAATTGCTTGAAGTAACCCTGTCAGAGATGCTGCCAGCATCCACACCTTTCCTACAGAAGGTTTTGGTTGCAGGGCAGCATAATTGCAACACCGCTCCTCTGGCAGCTGGCATCCAGCTCTGTGAGGGTTCACATCTCATCTGCTTTTGTTGGATCAAATGTGTGTGATATTGTGAAGGTGATGTGAAAACTGGAGGAGAAAAAGCCCTTGAATGGGCTACAAACCCTTTCTTCCTTTGAAAAAAGGAAAGTAAATAACAGAAGCTGTGTCTCTTACTGGATCCAGCACTTGCTGTTGTATTAAAATTTCCAGGTCACATGCTGAAGTTCTGCAGCCATCATGTGTACTAGGCCATACAATATTTGATGGATACGACACTGATTTTACTGATCCCTCTGCTCTGGAGAGCAGGGTAAGTACAGGGTGCAGCTGGTTCTCTGCGTGATTTGCTGGAGGGCAGCGCTAATGAGAAACCCCTAATGTGAAAAAAAAGGGCTTATAACTGGGGGAAAAAATCCAATGAATGCTTAAAAAGGAAGATTCAGCTCAGCTGTTCCCATAGGGAGTTTGCTGACCAGCTTTTTTCTTTTTGATATCACTGCAGATCAGCAGTTCACACTCTGTATTAGATCTTTATTCTAAAGCTTGCCAGCTCTCCCTTCCAATGATTTAACTGTACATTCTTGCTGTAGATATGCAGAGACATGCTGAATTTGTGACACCAGAGGCTAGATTTTTACTGCTAGCAAGAGAGTATTTGTCTACGATTCACAAGTATAATAAAGTCAACATAATTTAACAAAAAGGTAATCAGAGGAAATAGATTTCAACACTGTGTTTGATCAACAGACTTAGATGCAGTGTGAAATCTTTTACAGTCAAATAATAATCTTCAATTTCTACAACAACATAACATTCTTATAATAAAAAGAAGTTTCTATAGGACCGTATATCAATAGATTACATATTTTTGTATCCTGCCTTCTAAAGCAGCCCCATTCAGAGCTGTGACTGAAGAAAGACACAAACACAGCAGTGTCAAAGAACATGGTCTGCATCTCCCCATGGCAACATAGGAAATATGTATTCTTGTAGGTTAGTGAGATAGAATAACTTCTGTGATTAACAGGAATGGTAATTAAAATCAGACCACCCATTAATTCAACTTAATAACAGGGTATAGGTAGTACCTTTTAAATAAACAATTTACAAGAAGGAGAACGTCAGAGATGATCATTTGAGAAATATTGATAAACAACTGACTTTTATGTACTATAAATGAAATTCAGCTAAGCATAACCTGTCTTTGTTACCGTAAAATCTTTATAGACAGAAAAAAATTACAATTAGGTATAATACTTTTTCTTAATAGCTGAAATAATTAATAACAAACAAAAGAAAGAAAAAATGGCAAAAAACCCCACCAGTAAAAAAGCCCTATTGCAGATGAGGTAATCCTCAATCTCACATCTTTTGTCTGTGGAATACATGTGCATTTTATCTTCTACTGGACAGATTTAGCTGAGGAAAAAAAAGAAAGGCAGGGTGAATTTAGTGCAGGAGAAGTGAAATATAAAGCAATACAGAAAAAGAGTTAAGCAATATTTACTAGGTTATCTTATTGCTTACATGGTAGTAACCTAATTTATTTCTGTCTACCTCATTGTTTAATTAAAGGTATAAACTGAGCACAATTTAAAAACTATATAATGTCAGTGAACACTATCTACATTTCATGTTTGCATCTATTGATGCTGCAGCATTCCAAGTAGCAATTTGTGGATTAGACTTTGGACTGCCAGCCCAAGGAGGCGTTTTCTAGCTGTTATCAGCACCGTTTATTTGTGACAGGTTCTGTTCACGCATCCTTTCATGTTAGTGCATAAAAGACACACATTAACATAGCTGAAAGCATAGGTATGCTTAAATATTTATGGAATGAGAGGAATTTTTTAAATCTTCCTCTAGAAGACTGTTAGTGAGAATTTACATGTTGAAGTACATATGCTGCAGGTACAAGCAATTTTTAAACTCAGAACAATTTAGACTCATACAACAGCCGAGCTTGGAAGAGCCCTCCAAACTGGTCCAACCTTCTGTGGGAAAGTGAGCCTAAATGAGATTATTTAGGAGTGTGTCCAGTCACATCTTGAAGACCCCTGGTGACTTTACCATGTCTCTGGGGAGTTTGTTCCCACTGTAAAAAAAAAAATCTTATTTTACTGAAGTGAAACCTTTCCCAGTGTAACTTGTGTTCATTCCCCCTTGTCTTCCCTCTACTCCATTCTAATGAGACCCCACCTGGAACACTGCACCCAGGTCTGGGACCCCCATTGCAGGAAGCCCATAGAATTGTTGAAGCAAGTCTAGAGGAGGCCACAGAGATGATTAGAGGGATGAAACACTTCTCCTCTGAAGAAAGGCTGAGAAAATTGGAATTGCTCAGAAAGGAGAAGAGAAAGCTCTGGGGTGACCTTGTAGCAGCATTTCAGTGCCTGAAGAGGTTTTACAGAAGAGCTGGAGAGGGACTTTTCACAAGGGCATGTAGTGACAGGACAAGGAGTAAGGGCTTTAAACTGGAGGAGTGTGGGAATAGATTAACGGTAGGAAGAAACTCTTCCCTGTGTGGATGATGAGGCACTGGAACAGGTTGCCCAGAGAAACTGTGAATGCCCCATCCCTGGAAGTGTTTCAGGCCAGGTTGGATGGAGCTGTGAGCAACCTGGTCTAGTGGAAGCTGTTTCAGCCCATGGCAGGGAGATTGGAACTGGATCGTCTTCAAGGTCCCTTTCAACCCAAATCCTTCTGTAATTTTATGGTTCTATGATTCTCCTAGTGATTTCTGTTAAAGAAAGATCTTCCATCTTCTTTGAAGCCACATATTAGGTAACGGAAAACTGTGGTAAGGCCAGAAAATGGTGAGTTAAATTCACCTGTCCAGTGCCACAGTGGGAGGGAATGGGACAGAGGCATTCAAGCCTGCAGGGGTAGCTGTGAGCAGGGTAAGAAGTGCCTGCCTGCTTGCTGTTTGGCACCACCTTCCTCCACCTTCAGCAGAGGTGATGGGTGTAGCGTTTGCCAGTGCAGCTGCTGAAGGACAGACATCCAGCAAGGGAAGGCATGCTGACATAGTGCAGAGTGAGACAGGAGCTGTTGAGCTGTGCCCACATCCCATAGGTTACACCGAAGGATGCCCTTCTCTCAGATGCCCAGGATCTAATGCGTGTGCTTGGTACCCCTGCCACCAGCCCTCCCTGCCCCAGGAGATGGCTGCTCCCAGCAGCATGGCTTCTGGAGTTGTTCCTGTGGATGTGGTGTGTTGCACGTGCGTGTCTTTGCCCAGCCCAGCTGCCAAGTGTGAGCTGGGTACACACCGGGTGTGCTACAGGCTCTGCAGGGCCAGAGCAGATGCCCCATGCAGGCAAGGAATCTTGTTCCAGTTCTTTCAGACCTTGTCCCTTTTTGCATTCTGTCAGTGAAGGATGGCGTTTTGAGGACTGTTGGAGAAAGTTTTCATTGTAAAGAGGCCTGACCATGACTTCTGGATGATTAGCTCTCACTTTAAATGCAGAACCTGCTTTTAGTATCGACTGTTCCCGTTTGTAATTTCCCTCATCTGTTCTGCAGCTCTTTGGGACTGTTTGAGCCTGCCAAGCGCAGCATGGTCCCACTGATAAACTGGTTTTCTTCTGAAGGGTTTTGCCTCTCACTGTCTGGGAAATCTTTGAAATGAATGGTTTTTCACTGCACACTCTTGTTTTTCAAAGGAAGTTTCAGGGAAATTATCCTTAGTCCAAAAATTGATTTTTATACTTAACCAATTTTATATATTGGTATTTATATTTATATTTATATAATTACAGAATAGCAACTCATCATTACCTGTATCCTTTTAGGAAGTGGAGTTAAAGTCAAGTTTCTTTGGGTATTACACAGGATTTTTGTTTCCTGGTGACATACACTAGTTTCTAAAATATATTTTAATTTTAAAATCTCAAGGTCCTCTCACAAACATTTGGTGCATTTCTTTATTTATCACAACTTCTCTGGGCTTATTGCTGGAAGTCCCTGAAAAAAACCAAAGAATTAAAGATTGTGTTTCATAACATTTCTTTAAGAAAGCTCTTTCCAAGGGTCTATTGGCAAGAAGACTGAGTTTCTTGCACTGCATGCAAGATGGGGGTTTGGGGTTTGGGTTTTTTTCCTTCAAAGGCATATGGGACTCTCTTTTCACAGAGATAACAGTCACCACAGCGGCCAGGTTTTTCATAAGCATTCTGCATGCAGAAAACCTCTGATTTTTATGGAAAGATTTAATAAATCTGGTCAACTTGTGTGTTATGAACATTCCTAATATCTGGACCTGAAATGACTGAACTAAAGCATATGTCTAGACTGCAGGAACACTACTCTCAGTCCTTGTCTATTAATCACCAGAGGTGAGGACCAGATGGAGTGGTGTGACTCTCTTTTGGCTCAGGTTTTCTTCCCATGGGTTTGAAATATCCATCTGAATCCAAGAGCAGTGCATTTGAGTGTTACTGTAGAGCAACAGCTCTCCTGAATTCGTGGAATTGTCATGGACAGTCTTACCCTCTGTCTGATGTATGAAGAGCCACTTGAATACACTTTCTCTTGGTAGAAAGTGCTATGACAAACTAAATAACCCTGCTTCCCCCTGCTGGAATCTATCCTAGTACTTTAGGGCAAAATATTTGCAGGTTGATTTTGTTGTTGATTTTTCTTCTCTTTTTTGACAGCTCCTAGACTGTTTTGTCATCCCAGTGGTGATACTCCTCTCCTGGTTCTTCTTACTGGTGCGATACAAGGCAGTACATTTCATTGGGATCGTGGTCTGCATTCTGGGCATGGGCTGCATGGCGGGAGCAGATGTCCTCGTTGGGAGACAGCAAGGAGCAGGTAAGTAAGGATGGATGGGTTGTGTGGCCAAGTTCTATTCAGAGAAACCATCGACCAGTGTGTGTCAGACTGGGGCCAAAAAAGGGGTAAATTTGGCAAGAAACTCTGTACCTTCATGGATCCAAAGCACTGCACCATTCAGAGTTGCCTCTTTGTCAGAAGGGCAAAAATGGGTCAACACTTACAAGTCAGCAGTGCTGCAAACAGGTTTCTTAAAACACAGGTCACCCTCTGTGCAAGCTGCGGGGACAGGCTAAATATTTGTAGTTTCATTCTCCTTTGGCTTGGCTGTTGGATTGCAAACCTCAATATCTTCCCTTTCAAACTGGCTACATTTCTGAGTTGTAAGCATCTCTCACATCCACTGTGTGCTCTTACTTCTCCTCAACTTTGCTTGCTTTTCTACAGAGGTGGAGTCACTCGATAGGTGCTAAAAGACACCAAACCTATATATTACCAGTTGGGTTTTGCACACAGATTCCTACTAGAGTTTTGGGACTTGACTAACGTTTTTGAAAAGAACCTCCTTGTTTGTAAAATGTTCTTTTTTATGTGTGGCATCATATGAATAATGTGTGTGTATCTATTAATGCAGACTAGACAGAGATAGATTTCATTGATCAACTTCCCCTGTCACATTGATTTCTCTAGTGCCAAGCCAAATGATGTGGGAAGGCTGGAAATTCTTTTCAAAGATTGACAATTAGGCACAGTTTTCATTCTTAATTAAAAGCACTGAATTGTGAGCAGAGCATAATACACTGGGATTTAAAATTCTTGACTCAGCTTTCTGAATACAAATGCAAGTGCTGTAAAAACTGCATTTGCCAGAATGCTACTAACTAAAACAACAGAGTTTGTGATAGTGCTCACCGTATCTCCCTGCCCCCTTTTATCTCTGTCCTTAATCCTGAAAGGAGACTTTTAGTTCATTGGTCTCCTCCAGAAGTAGCCCTGCCCCAGCTAAAAAGGAAGTAATGTACTCTGTACTATGTAATCAGCCAGACAAAGCTGCGCTGGGAATGGCTGTTTTCAGAGGGATTGAGATTTCAGCCCTGGGTTCCAGACGAAACATCCCGTGTCCCAGCAGTCTTGAGAGTAACATGCTGGAGCGGGTGAGCTGTGGATCAGCAGGAGCATGTGGGGCAGTGGAAGCAGACAAGGAACAGATTGAAGAGCACTGACACTTTGCCATCCAGCTGCAGTAATTAGATGTTATTTGCCATGTTCATTACTCAAGCATGGGTATAGCTGTTAAGTAAATTTGTCCAGAAAAATCTGTTAACATGCATTATTGCCATTTAATTTGGACCTACGCATGAAAAACTGTGTCCATGCTTATTGCTATGCAGAGAGACTGCAGATTTTTTACTTGTTTTAGTGGCATAATGGTGTTATTAATGATGCTGTCTTTAACAGAGTAAAATAGACTATCTGGTTTAATTTCTTTGAAAGGGTAAAACTGTAGAAATAAAAAGAATTAATGGGAGGAAAAAAGAACAAAAATTACTGTAACTCTTCATTGAGAGGTTGTACACCATTTATAGGATGCTTCCTAGGACTGGCAAACTAAAGAAAGGAAGACAACAAAAGCAATGATGCTTTGTTAGTCCTCAGTATATGTCTCTGTTTCTCCTATATTTTAGGGGACAAGAACTATTGACACCTGTGTGCCCCTCTTGACCACACTACTTACAGTATTAGAAGAGCCATGAGGCTCTGCTAGGTACCCAAAGCATAAGGCAATTTAGCCTGCCAACTCTTACAGTAAGGGAACATGAATTTAAAAGGTATCACTGAGAGATTAACAAGTATTTTCCAAGCTGTCTACAGGAGTTAGGTATAATGTGCTCACGTGCTTTCAATTTTCAATAAATAGATGGTAGTGTTCCTCTTTATTGTATCCTTACTGATATTTTGCACGTTACTCAATGGGGAAAACAATTACTATCAAGTATTTAGGGCTCTATCATCTTACATGCCAAGTATACCTGAAAATAATGTTATTCTTCCCGTGAGTTACTTTCATAATTCTGCTCTTGCCATACACATTGGTCTAAGCCACAGAGGTCCAAGTGTTTCATCCAGGTTTTGCAAAGCTCTTCGTGGCTTTAACATTCAACAGTCTCTGAAAACCAGTCACATCAGTCCTGGTAATACACATACGGGTGTATGTTCAATTTAAAATGGAACACATTGAGAATAGATTTTTAGATATTGTGTTCATCAGTAGCTACAACCAAAAGCAAAGAGAAACACCTCTTAATGGCAGGGGCCAGGGCAAAAATGTGACAAAGAGGCCTAGTGAGAGTGTGAAAAGAAATGGTGTCAGAACACAGTTCACATTTAAAAGATTTGTGTTACACTGTAGTTTGATAACTGGTTCCCAAAACACTAAGCCTGCTCTGGACTGTATGACCTCCACAGAATATTAAATATGGTAATAATCATTAATGTAAAGCTTGTTTTGCCAGACTATGCCTTGTGTGTCTTCTGAAGAATGACCTACAGCATTAAATTGGTCAAATACAACTTTATTATCCTAAAAGTCTTTAGAATGCCTCTAGTTAGTTGACCCATATTTCCTTAGCAATGAAACCAGTAGATCCATGTGGCTATTATATCCATGAAAATAAGTCTATAGGGATATGTCAGTCTTAGGGGGAAGTTCCAAAGTCTCAGTCTCTCGAGGAAGCAAAGATAAGGCATTGACAACCAGAATAGTAACTGCTAAGAAAGAAAGCAAAAACATATTTTACACCATTTTTACACCAGTATATAAAGTTTTGATGCACTAAACCCTTGGGTACCATGTATGACTGTAGTCACTGCATCTCATAAAGACGTAATCAGAAAATAAGCCTGTATGTGCTGTGGAGAAAGGTGAGAAAGCTGTTCAAGGGCATAAAATGGATTCAGGTGAAGAGACTGTGGCTGGACCAGGACATTCCATCTCTCAGAAAAGGCAAGAAAGAGACAGATACTGTAAAGGTAAATGAAGTCTTCAGTGATATGGAGAGGGTCAATACAGAGTGATTTTTAAATATTTCTCTGAAAATTATGGGATGACCAATACAATTTTTAGGTATCCAGCATAAAAGTTAAAAACGTGAAAGTACTTTTTAATAGGAGGCAAAAAATACATGGATTTTACACAAATTGATGAAGGATCTCTCAAGGTTTATTAAGTGTGATGATCTAATGTAACTTCCATCTCAGAAAATGCCCAATCTACCAAGAACTGGCTGATAAAAGTCCCTCTGTGCTTCCCTATTTGTTTATGCTCTTCTCAAGCCGCCCTGTGCTGCTGAGTACCAGAGGAGGTTACAGTGTCAGTCTGATGCTCTGAACAGATCTTGGCTCCCTCTTCTGGGAAAGCCCTGAAGGTTGAGGCTCACGCTCCGCGTGAGAGCGCTTTCGGGAGAGCTATCGGGATGTGATGCTTGAGGCCATCCCATCTGTGCGAAAATGCTCAGCCTCTGAGCTACTTTTGTTTCACATATGCAAAAGGATGATATTTTTGTCCCAGCAGAAGCTCTAAGGTCAAAAGCTTTTTCAGCAATAGTTCCCCGAAGTGTCAGTGAGTAGCTGCAATAAATACCAAATGAGTGAGCTCAGTGAGGGATCAATGAAGCCACTGTGAAATATAAAATGCATCAGGGGTATGAAGAAGTTTTGTAAAGTGCTGATGGTTATTTTAAATTAAGAACATCTTCCATTACTGATTGAAAAAAAGGCTAAAATAAAATAAAATTAAATTTTAAAAAATATGTTAGAAAGACAAATGGTCAAATATAAACATGTTGCCAGTCAAGGAACATTCANCTTACAGTATTAGAAGAGCCATGAGGCTCTGCTAGGTACCCAAAGCATAAGGCAATTTAGCCTGCCAACTCTTACAGTAAGGGAACATGAATTTAAAAGGTATCGCTGAGAGATTAACAGGTATTTTCCAAGCTGTCTACAGGAGTTAGGTATAATGTGCTCACGTGCTTTCAATTTTCAATAAATAGATGGTAGTGTTCCTCTTTATTGTATCCTTACTGATATTTTGCACGTTACTCAATGGGGAAAACAATTACTATCAAGTATTTAGGGCTCTATCATCTTACATGCCAAGTATACCTGAAAATAATGTTATTCTTCCCGTGAGTTACTTTCATAATTCTGCTCTTGCCATACACATTGGTCTAAGCCACAGAGGTCCAAGTGTTTCATCCAGGTTTTGCAAAGCTCTTCGTGGCTTTAACATTCAACAGTCTCTGAAAACCAGTCACATCAGTCCTGGTAATACACATACGGGTGTATGTTCAATTTAAAATGGAACACATTGAGAATAGATTTTTAGATATTGTGTTCATCAGTAGCTACAACCAAAAGCAAAGAGAAACACCTCTTAATGGCAGGGGCCAGGGCAAAAATGTGACAAAGAGGCCTAGTGAGAGTGTGAAAAGAAATGGTGTCAGAACACAGTTCACATTTAAAAGATTTGTGTTACACTGTAGTTTGATAACTGGTTCCCAAAACACTAAGCCTGCTCTGGACTGTATGACCTCCACAGAATATTAAATATGGTAATAATCATTAATGTAAAGCTTGTTTTGCCAGACTATGCCTTGTGTGTCTTCTGAAGAATGACCTACAGCATTAAATTGGTCAAATACAACTTTATTATCCTAAAAGTCTTTAGAATGCCTCTAGTTAGTTGACCCATATTTCCTTAGCAATGAAACCAGTAGATCCATGTGGCTATTATATCCATGAAAATAAGTCTATAGGGATATGTCAGTCTTGGGGGGAAGTTCCAAAGTCTCAGTCTCTCGAGGAAGCAAAGATAAGGCATTGACAACCAGAATAGTAACTGCTAAGAAAGAAAGCAAAAACATATTTTACACCATTTTTACACCAGTATATAAAGTTTTGATGCACTAACACCTTGGGTGCCATGTATGACTGTAGTCACTGCATCTCATGAAGATGTAATCAGAAAATAAGCCTGTATGTGCTGTGGAGAAAGGTGAGAAAGCTGTTCAAGGGCATAAAATGGATTCAGGTGAAGAGACTGTGGCTGGACCAGGACATTCCATCTCTCAGAAAAGGCAAGAAAGAGACAGATACTGTAAAGGTGAATGAAGTCTTCAGTGATATGGAGAGGGTCAATACAGAGTGATTTTTAAATATTTCTCTGAAAATTATGGGATGACCAATACAATTTTTAGGTATCCAGCATAAAAGTTAAAAACGTGAAAGTACTTTTTAATAGGAGGCAAAAAATACATGGATTTTACACAAATTGATGAAGGATCTCTCAAGGTTTATTAAGTGTGATGATCTAATGTAACTTCCATCTCAGAAAATGCCCAATCTACCAAGAACTGGCTGATAAAAGTCCCTCTGTGCTTCCCTATTTGTTTATGCTCTCCTCAAGGCACCCTGTGCTGCTGAGTACCAGAGGAGGTTACAGTGTCAGTCTGATGCTCTGAACAGATCTTGGCTCCCTCTTCTGGGAAAGCCCTGAAGGTTGAGGCTCACGCTCCGCGTGAGAGCGCTTTCGGGAGAGCTATCGGGATGTGATGCTTGAGGCCATCCCATCTGTGCGAAAATGCTCAGCCTCTGAGCTACTTTTGTTTCACAGATGCAAAAGGATGATATTTTTGTCCCAGCAGAAGCTCTAAGGTCAAAAGCTTTTTCAGCAATACTTCCCCGAAGTGTCAGTGAGGAGCTGCACTAAATACCAAATGAGTGAACTCAGTAAGGAATCAATGGAGCCACTGTGAAATATGAAATGCATCCGGGGCATGAAGAAGTTTTGTAAAGTGCTGATGGTTATTTTAAATTAAGAACATCTTCCATTACTGATTGAAAAAAAGGCTAAAATAAAATAAAATTAAATTTTAAAAAATATGTTAGAAAGACAAATGGTCAAATATAAACATGTTGCCAGTCAAGGAACATTCAAAACAGAAATTCAGTGAAAGGCTGGATGAGTATGTGAAAAACAAATCTAGTACTGTTTGCTAAATACACAGAAGCCACATCTCATCTGAGCTGAAAAATGTTGGAAACTGTGAGAGTATTACTAGGAACATTTTACACTTTACTCCATTCCTATTGTCCTTAAACAACTTACACTTTTCTGGTGCTTGTAGCTAGTGTTGGAGACAGGATACTGGATTAATGAACCCTTGGTCTGTCCTCTTATGACCGCTTTTATTATCATAAATTCCTTCTCCATAGAAATTTCAGCACTACAGTTTGGAGTGATAACTGAAGACTTAAAAGAACTCCTTAAAGAAAAATGTTGAAAAGATAATTTTGAACCAGTCAGAATGTTTGGTTTCCATTTTAATTTACTGCAGTGTATATTTTACAAATCAATTGAAATAAAACTTTAAAGGCAGGGACATAAAATATAAATCATGATATTTTAAAAGAAAATGAGGTTTCTTTTTTAAAAAATACAGTTTAGTACTTCAGCATTTCTGCTGAAACTTTTCAAAGAAAAATCCATTTTATCCAGCCTTTCAGAATATGGTTCTGCAGCAATATCTGACAGCTTTGTGAAGCTGTAGCTCTTGTAGAAATCGTTTAACAAGCCATATGTGCAGAGGGAATTGCATGCACCAGTTTGCAAAGCTAGGGCCTCAGTTTCCAAGCTGGAACTTGATCTTGATCAAATGTCACTGCAGCTCTTCCCAACACCCAATAATAAAATCTTCCAAGACTTAAAAAGATTTCAAATAGTCTTTGATAACAAATTTTTTTTAGTAATTCTATATACCTGGAGGTATTGAAAATACATCTTGTTGATCTTTGCATGCATTAGGTACTGCTATGTTAATTGAACCTCTTTTAAAAATCTGTCATTATCATCACCCTGTCTACACCCCATCCTTCCTCCTCCCTTTCTTGTCAAACAGCTCCATGTGAGAATGAGGTCAATATTGGGTTGTAATGATTTCTTCACTCATTTCACAGGTACACAGAATTTTTCAGTTGTCCTCAGATCTAAGTACTAAACAAGTTTTAGACTGGTTAAATTTCAAGGTGAGATGCAAACTGCTCTATAGAGCTGAGTCACATTCTCTCTACAAAGAAAAAAATAGCTAGTAATAATAAAGTAGAAAGGATTAGTCTGAAAAGTGTCACTTGGATTCTATACTTTTTCTTACAAGTTTTTCAGAATTTTTTGGCTTCTTTTTTCTACACCAAGGAATATGCTCTCCCTTTGTCTCTGCTAGACTTGGCTGGTGTGTTGAATGAAAATTGTTAAAATGACAGAATATTTGCATTCATTTTATTAACACAGATAAGGGCTACTTAGTGACTGAGGAATGAAATCTGTAGGGAAGAACTTGCAATGGTTTTGGACAAAAGATGGTTGTTCTGAGGCATTCTGATTTTTTTCTGTTTATCCCTAGGTGAAAATAAACTGATAGGGGACCTCTTAGTGCTTGGCGGAGCAACACTCTATGGCATCTCGAACGTCTGTGAGGAGTACATCGTCCGAAATATGAGTCGAGTGGAATTCCTGGGCATGATCGGGCTCTTTGGGTCCTTCTTCAGCGGAATTCAGCTGTAAGTGAGCAGGTTTGAGCCCCAAGGTCATTCAAATAAGTGCAGCTGTGGCCTCCATTGAGCTACGCTAACCACCTCTTCGAAATTAGCCCTTTCCTGTGGAGACCAGGTGTCCTCTAATCTTGGAATTTTCATTGGTTTTCATATTTCAAAGTGGTGATTTGAATAGTAACACAAATTTTTACCCAAGTACTCTAATTCAAGGACCGGTGTCTTTGTGTAGTCACATGAAGAGGGAGAAGACACGTCCTACCATCTTGCTGTTAAAGACAAGTGGATAATCCATGTGTTAGTCTGATCTATGAATAAAAAAATTCTACAGCTTACTCTGGTTCTGCTTTATGCTTTTTAAAAGTTGCTTTGATTTCTGAACAGGTAGAAAACGCATCCAGTCAGAAGGTATTTTACTGGTTTGCTTCTTCTGTGTAACTACATTATGATATTGTGGAAATAATGAAAAAGCCTTTTAGAAAATGTCCTTTTTACTTAAAAAATATGTAGTACTGAGGAGATTGTTGCGTGGATTTCAGGATCTATGGCGTCTGGTCTATATCCACTTGTACCTAAGGAGCATCTCAGCCACAAGCCTAATACTCGGAAGGTGGCTTCCAGTGTTGTAGTACTGTGACTGATGTAAAAGTAGCCATGCAAGATTGCTGCATTTTGTGCAGGTCTGTCATTCGTGCTTGCAACACAGAATGACTCTTGATTATTACTCCAAAACAAGTTGCTTCTCTACAGATCTGAGCTACGCTGCTTCTAAGAACAAAGACTGATCAAAAAAATGCAGCCCATCAATTCCTTCTTCAGTAGTTCTATTTCTTTAGCTAGAAAGGTTAATATATTTATTTGGGATCTGAACAAGGGTCTTAAAATTATTTATATTAACTAGCTGCCATACAAGCAGTTCCCTTTTCAAAAATATGGCATTTAAGAGCATGTAAACATGCCTAGTATCGTTGCCTAAAGGACTTTTTTATGTGTTTGTGATTAAGTAGATACTAACTGATTCTGAGGACATCGAAGCAATGCCCTTGTCTTGCTGTGTGTGTGTAAACTGTCATGTAAATGTCTCGTATTCCATAAGTTAATCATAGTGCCATTACTCCCTCTTGACCCAAGCAGTTAGTCACCATTCAGGGTCTGTGAGCCGTTTTGCTGGTGAGAAGCTGGTTTTGGAACAAGGCATCTTTGTATAAGGAAGACACAGGTGGAAGGAAACAATAAGGAACCATTTCTTTGCTGAAAGCCCTAAGGTTTTTCTATTCAACTTTCGTCCCAAAAGTTTGTTCCATGAGGTTTTTTTCCACTGGCCTCTGCAGCTTTTGCTGATAGTGCTTTTTGGGCGCCTTCTGGAGACCCAACCACACTTAGTTCATACCTGTGCCTTTTTCTTACCTTTGCCTGTAATGAATAGCAGAAGTCACACAGTTAAGCGTTCACAGCGATTTAATCTAACTAAATATATCACTTATTTCAAAGAGAAGCCGGTTCTGCATGTTAAAATTCCAGGCTCTTTCTCTGAAACACTACTGGCCACTTTGGTGCAATACAGGACCTTTAGATCCTATATTGGACCTTTTATCTAAAGGTCCTTTAGACCTTTAGATAAAATAAACACATATAATGCCTGTTGTGCAGCAAAAGAAGAGCTAAGGTGTCAGGGGAAACAGTGAATTAATGAGTTGGCTGATTACCCAGACATGGTGGAAAGAGAAGTTTAGTATGTTGAATGTGATTAAAGCAGGGAGGAAGAAGATTCGTTTGCAGGAGTTGGGGATGTCACAACTACCCAGCAAATGGAGAAATGTTATCTGCTGGAATCACGTAAGCATAATATAGCCTACTTTGTAATGGCCCCCTGAAGATCATCTGATTCAAGCTCCTACTCAAAGCTAACTCCAAAGTTACATCAAGTTTTTTAGGAACTTGTTCCATTGATTTCTTGGTATCTCCAAGAATGGAACTGCCAGTCATGCTGGGCAACCTGTTCCAGTGTTTGACTAATTTTTTTCCCCTGATATTTAATCAGTTTTCCACATTGCAACTTGTGTCCATTGTCATTCATCCTTTTGTTGTGCACCTCCAAGAAAAGTATGACTATCTTGTCTGTAACTACCCATTGTGTAGTTAAGATGGAAAATTTATTGTTGTATCCTCCTTTCCCCCAGCTTAGGCTTCTCTTCTTCACAGTGAGCAAACCCTGCTGTTTCAGCATCTCCTCTTGCATCCTATGCTCAACCTGCCTGACCATTGCGATAGAGTTCTGCTGTACTCCCTTCAGTTTGTTAATGTCTGTCTTGTTCTGGACAGCCCAAAATTGGATACAGTATTCTAGTTGCTGTCTCACATTATCACATCCTTCAGCTTTCTGGCCAGACTTTTACTAACACAGCTCAGGATGCTGTTGGCCTACTCTGCTCCAGGAACACACTGCTGACTTGTGTTCAGGTTGATGTCCACTAGGACTCTAAGGTTTATTGCCAGAAAACAACTTTCTATCCAGTCAGCTCCCAGCCTGTACTGTTTCATAGTATCACTCCACCCCAGGTGCGGGAGTGAAAATTTGCTTTTCTTGAACTTCGTGAGGTTTCTTCTCGCCCTTTTCTTTAGACATTGTAGATAGTCCACCCAACTAGTCCATACCTCTTCAATATCTAAAGATCTCTAAGGAAATCATGTTGGAAACCTTGCTAAAGTCACTGTAGGTTGCACCACATCCTCTCATCCATTCCCTTACCTTTATTTACTGATCCAGTCACCTCACCTCAAGTGAGTTGAGTCAGGTTTGCTCATGAGAAGTCTGTGCTGGATGCTCCCAGTGGCATCGCCGTCTTCATTTCCTGTGAATGGCTTCTGGGAAGATTTGCTCCATCATCTTCCCAAAGGTTAGCATAAGGCTGGCCAGGCTATACTTTTTGTTCTGTGTTAAACTAAATGTTGCATTTGTCTCTTTTCAGTCATCAGGGACCTCCTCCAACTACCACAACCTTTCAAAATCATTGTGATTCCAATTCTTCAGTGCCTCTGGCATCACTAAATGGCCACTTCTGGGAAAGTTACTCTCACCCCTCTTTGTTTCACAGATCATAAGGAATCACAAGCCATAGCATGTTGTCTTACACTTCTTTTGTTTTGGCTAAGCAATAATATGAAAGCAATGTTCCTACATTTAAGTTATGTGAAAATGTTTTTGCCAGACCAAGAGACGTTGCAGTTTGTTTTCATTATATTCTTAAGGAATTGCTGATAAAAGAGACATATGCTTTATGCATGCAAAGACATCTATAATTTAGTTATTTTGCAGACAAAATAGTCTTATTATTCTGTACACAGTATTAGATTTGCCACACATCAGCAGCAAGCAAATTAGAATTTCCAGGATGCAACTCTTTAGACTAGATTAATCTGGAAGGTGCTGAGCTCCCATGGTTTTATTATTAGACTTGGTCTTCCACACGCCACCTTTTGTACTAGGTACTTTGTTTTTGAATCTGTATAATTCCATATTTTGTACTTGTTTAAAATAGGGCCCAGACCAGCATGCAGAGTTCTGCATAGCAGGATTTATCTGGATATCAAACAGACAAAGCAGTTACCTGAGTGAAGACCTAGCTTGGGAGATATCTTATCTCCAAGGGTCTGTTTGCCTGGATTCGGTAGAGCTGACTTGTTGCCACCTTAGAATTTTATGGATCTGTGATTTTGAAGTTGATGTACAATGCAAGATTTACAAGATACTGAAAGTGGACTTTTGCAGGTTTGCCCATCCTTTGCTTACTATTCTGACTTTCACTGCTGGGACTATTTGGTTTCTCTCAGTGTGTAACAAATCACAGTATGCTTCCCAAAGCCAGCCTGTCATATCTATTTTTTTTACACAGCAGAGTGACTCTGAAGTGTGAATAACTCAATAGATACATTATTAATAATTAACATTCAAAAGCTTTTAGAATATTAAGTCAAAAGAGTACAAGGGGATTGAACATTTAGGGGAATGGGCATGTAGGGCAGGTATATATAGAGCTGGGAATAAACCAGGGGAAATTGTATGCTATCTCATCTGATTACTGCCCTGAAGATCTTTCAAATACACAGACATGGGGATAATGCCAGAGCGGATTAGCAAACTCTGATTGCATTTGGTTCCTACAGAGATTTTTTGTTATAAGGTTATTTATGTTGTTTAGTCCAGCATTTGAATTGAATGGGTGGAAGTAATTTAACTTCTGTTCTCTTCCATCAAATTTTGCCTTCTCTTCTCTTCTAGTGCAATCATGGAGCACAAAGAGCTGTTGAAAGTCCCCTGGGATTGGCAAATAGGTAAGAACACACTTTACCTCCTTGAAGATAGTTGCTGAAGGAGCCGTGGAGAAAGCTAGTGTTTGGGGAGGCGGGCGCAGAGTTTCAGGGGAGCCAGTGTTTGTGGCTTTTCCACTGTTTACTGCCAAGGGTTGAGCCACATGCCTCATAACTGTTCTTAAATGATCTGTCCTCCGTCGCCGTGTTACGCCTTCCTTGCACCATTAGGTTAAGCATATGAATGCTGTAAGATAATCATTCAGACAGCCATGAAGTAAAACAATAGTGGGGTTCCAGTTCTAAGATTCAGTGCAAAACTGGGACAATAAATGAGGTAGTCATTAAGAGCCAAACCTCTTCAATGAAAGCCAAAGAAAGAAAATGGAACCTAACAAAAAAACCTAAAAAAGTACTCGCGGTGCATATTGTAGCCTCATAAACTCACTTCCAGGGGGAGCATTCCTGTACGGAAGTGTTTAATTGCTTTCCAAATAGTCTTGGTGGAATATAGCAGATGTGTCTTTTAGACACATTTTGGGAGCATCGTGCCCAGTGAAGCTGTTATGGTGTTCTGCCAAGCAGGGGATTGCATTTTCCTGTTTCAGTTTGGAAGCTGAGTTTATGTCTCCCTTCTAATTAGTCCAATGAATTATTTGTTTTAAAAGCAAATCGATATTATGGAGAGTCCATATAATCACTCTTTCACTGTTTATGACAATAGAAGAAATAAAAGAATACTAGTAGCATAGAGCTGATTGATTGCAGAGGATTCAAGCTTTGGCAATCCACTGACAGTAGCTCTTTACCTAGTTTCAGACTGAACATCAAAATGAAAATCAGAATTGTGCAAAACCAACTGATTATGTGGGGAATCCCTGAGGAGAGGGGATACAAGTTATGGAATACAGTTAGTTTCTTTAAAATTAGTTCACAATTTCCTTTTGTCATCCTAAACCTTGATAAATACAGCACATTTTTTACAAAACATTCACCTAGAAATCTTGGAAATGTGATGGTTGAGCTGTAAAAGTAAGTGACAAATCAATTTAAAGTATCCATGGAGAAACACACTCAACTGTGTACTATAAGTGTATTGGCTTTCTTTAATCTGAGATAATTAGCATAATTGCATCAGTGTTTGTTTATATTTCATGAGAAGGAGCTTAGGGACATAATTAATCTGGTACTGATGGAACTAGCAGTGGTCATAGTGAATTAATCTCCTATCCATGTAAATGTCATATATACTTTCATTAGATTTCTGTTCTAACTCAGTATCAGTGAAATATGCTATTAAAATAAGGTCTTACTTCATCTGTGATGCTGCTAAAATGTCATTGAAAGTTGATTACTAATTCTGAAGAGTCCTTATGCTTCAGAAGGCTGAGATCATCTTAGCAAAAGCATCATAGATATGTACTTGTTTTCTTAGAAAAATAATTGGAAATGTGGTGTAGTTGAACATGGTTTAAATGGTGACAGTTCTGTAGTTCTTCCCTGGCTTCCAGTGCACCTGGTGTACTTTCCATTGCATTGGCAGTGATACAAAATTGTCAAGAAGTGATTGACAAATCTGTGTCAGGGAGTTCACAGCCTTGTCCAGAGCAGATACCCACTGTGACAGACTCAAACCTGCAGTCCAGCAGGATTAAATCATCAGCCTTCCAAATTGTGGTGATAAAGTCACAGCGGGCAACCTAATAAATAACTCAAGGTGGCCTGTTGCCATCTGCCATAATTGTGCTCTTAAGATTGGATAAGCTACCTTTTAACTGATGCAAATGATTTTTGAATATAAAGATCTAAAGCCAATCTGTTATGTCTATCATGTTTAAAACAGGCTGTGGCCCTCCTGGTGTTAATTTTGGAAATTGCCCTGATACCTATCATCATCTTCACACTTAGTGTGAATCAGTGTAGCTCTGTTGAATCCTTGAAGTTTTAAGTATTAATACTTGCTGACAACCAGACTGAAAGAAGGATGATTATACAGTTTTGACTGAGTGGTTTCATATGAGACCATGACATGTTTTATAGAGATAGATAAATAGTAACAAATAAACTCACATTAGTTTTATTTAAGAGAAAAGCCAGTTTGAAGCTCCAAGGACGTGCCCTTTGTTACTGGGGGTTTGAATATTTCTGAATGGTCTTTTTTCCAAGACAGTGCGAAAGATCATAACTGATTCCATTTCATGCCAATTAAACATTTGCTTTTGGAGTAAAAGCACAAAGGCAGCATTCGTGCATCATTGCACCATGTGACATTCAACCAGCATGCTCAGGAACAAGACCAGCAGTTCTCGAGTCATGTTGGTCTTCGTGGTACTTTATTTAGGCTATTTTGGAATGGTCCCTAGGGACAGATCCTGCCCATTTGTGTGAAGACAGCATGTCTAAAGAGAAATGGTGAAATACTGAGGGACTGGGGCTCGTTCAGCCTGTGGAAAAGAAGTTACCCACAAGGAGGTTATCAAAAGGACAAACCTGAGGTCTTCACGGAGTTGGATGGCAGGAGGATGAGAGACAACAGACAGAAGCTCAAATGAGAGATTCAGACCTGATAAAAGGAAAATCTTCTTCACACTGAGGACAGGCAGGCGGCAGAGCAAGTTGCCCAGAGAGGTTCTGGAGTCTGCTGGGACTGCAGCACTAGTGGCGTTTCCCAAGGCTGCTATTTGCACTGCATGAGTACCTGAGGAGGCTGAGGCTTCAAACTGCTGACTTAAAATGTATTTTTAGTCTCAGAACTGACCCTCTAAGAAGCAATATCTGAAAATCATATGATGTTAATTTCAGTTGTTTATTATCACCACTGAATGCCACCCAGTTGGTGGATATTACATGTATTTTTAAGCTGTAAATTAAATGCCACTTTAATTCACCTCTGCTAAGACAGCTACAGTTTAAGCAATTTTCCACTGGAACTGAAATGCCCTTTGGAAAAGCAGCCTGTGAAGTCCATGTAGTTGGCTGTCAAATAATGTGAACACCAAGGCAGTACCATAAAATTATACTGTACGTTGAGTGCATAAACCAGCAAAGCTGGGGCTTGGTGGACCAGCTGGTGATTTTCAGGCTGTACTCTGACAATGCTGACTTCTGATCCAGAATGGCTTTAGTGCCTGACCTGTTCTTCTTAAGCTGGCTTAATGCTCCTGTATGCAAACAATTTCCCAGTGACCAAAACTACACTCCGTATGGTGCAGTCATTTGCCTGCTACAGAAGAGTTGCAGAGTTTGAATAAAGCACCTTTCAAGACTGCCCAGAACTTAATGCTGTTACCAGTTTACAATGCACACCTTATGAATTTGCTGCCTATGGGTGAAATCAGTTTTTTACCATGATTGTCCATGTTCTGAATATAAACTCAAATTCCTTATCATACCATAACATGTATGAACACTGATAGTTTGTGTCTGCTGCATTCGTTTCAGTTGAATGTACGTTTCAGTTCGTATTTTTTTAAAGGACTCAATTTGTCACAGCTGATTTTGTCCTTTAGATAGCTTTTCTAAAGAATTTTTAACTAAATGGATCCACATGCTCATACATGTCCATTATATACCCCTTTATTATTTTTTTTTTTTTTAATCCTTTCTAATCCTTTTCAGGACTTTGGCAATCAGATTTTCTACAACTTTTAGTCAATAACAACATGTTCTGAAGAACTGGCATGAGTCTAAAATTAGGTTCATGCACATATCAGCTGGGAATTTTGTAGCATACGGCAGCCTAAGAAATATCATTTGCATGAGAGAAGATGAGTAAAGTGATTGCTGGTTTTTTAACTTCATATTGATTAATTTGCCTTGGGATTTATCAAGTAATAACTCAAGCAATAAATTCTTTCCCAGTAAGTTATTTAGGTTTTTAAATTAATTTAGAATTTTACTGTAATGTATTTGTGTTATATTAATGTCTAACAATCTAATTTGTGTGAAGCACTCTGTAAACAAGTAGCAGGGAAGAGTTTCATCTCACAAAAGTTTTATTAAGGAAGGCAGAAAAGGAGTAGAGGAAGAGGAACAGAGGTGCCAAACTATGAAGTGATTTGTCAGTTTTGGTGGCAAAATAGGACAAGGACCTCTGACACTTGCTGTCATCATGTGTTCATCCATTTGCTCATTAACTCCTCTGTAAATAATTTTGTGTTCATTTTTTGGGTCCATTCCCAGAAAATACTGTGTGCTCCATCCAATCCACCTGAACTCACTTGCTGCTGGTGACATTCAGCTCTTTAGGAGACGAGATTTGATATGTCCAGATGCGTCATTTTGTCCAAATTTATGTTGGACATGAGGTAGTCACTGCTAGTATAAGACACCAGTTTGAAACAACTCTGCTATTATGAAGATCCCACTGCTGATACGGTTTTCACTCCCTGTATATGTGTATATTATTAATTTGAATGTTTCTTTGGAAAAGCATTATTCTTTCTTTTTCTAAAAACACAAACTTCTTCCTCCCAACAAGGTCATTTCTGCAGACTGTGGAAGGTCACTTTGCTCCTTGTTTCTCTCCCTCAGGCTTGCTGTACGTTGGCTTTAGTGCCTGTATGTTTGGCCTCTACAGCTTTATGCCAGTGGTCATAAAGAAAACCAGTGCTACTGCCGTCAACCTCTCCCTACTGACAGCTGACCTGTACAGCCTCTTCTGTGGATTATTCCTCTTCCACTACAAGGTATGTGGGAATGAGAGATGTATTCGTGTAATCCCTGAGAAACATCAATGCACATCAAGGAAACAGAAGAAGCCTCCAAGCTTTGCTAGATCTAAACAGTAAAAGTGCAAGTTTATTTTTTTACTTCAGGCCTCCTACCCTAAAACCAATTTTATTTTGTGATTTCCAGTTTTTAAAGGGAGCTCATTTGGTCTTTCTGTTATGAGTTTTAAGATTTGAGTACCTGTTCATCAGCCACTGTATCATTAATTTCATCTTACTTATCAAAGGTAACTTTCAACTGCTGTGAACAGACCTAAAGTGGCAGCATGAAGGGAAGGACTCTCCCAAAATTCCCCTAGATTTTTTTTGCCTGGGAGCCAAGGTTGTTTCATTCATACTGAATTTATAACTAAATTGTTCATAAATTGCACCTTTCTCTTGGCCATACCAGTGGCTTGCCTCTTACTGTAAATGCCAAAATGTGCAGTGTATTTGTGTTGAAGTTAAACTTTGACCTCCCAGGTCCCCTAATATTTAAAACACCATGTTGTACAGGACCACATTTGACCTCCAGTTACAAGGAATGGCATTTCGTTATTTATAAATATTCCCCCACAGTGTCCATCCTGTGAAAATAACATTGCGGTGCTGGAAGCAATTGCTTTATATCATCATTTATTCATAAGCAAGGAGGTTACTTGATAGCTAAACTTGTGTTAGAAGTGTTAGCCAAAAGAAAGCCTTAAAATTCTGAGTGTCTAATCAACTCAAATCAGATTTTGTGATAGTAATAGTACTTGAATGAATCTGAATGAGACAATGAAAGTTCAAAGCTTAAGAGTCCAACACAAAATTATTTGTCACTATTGTCTTTTATTTTAGTTTTTGGGCTTTGAGAATTTTGAAGGCAGAAAAAAAGCAAGAATGGAAACAAAAACTTGACTGAAAACACAGTGTAGGGATTGCCTGCTGCTTTGCAGCTCTGTCTCATGGTGATATTGTTTCTCCTTCTTTCTGCCTCATGCTTCAAACCCAAAGTGTTTGACATTAGGTATAAGCTGAAAACAGTTATCTCCTTCTAGTAACATTATTTGATACCCGTGGACAAATATATTTAGTGATGTTAGTCCACTGTTTCTAAGAAAAATTACTAAATTACACAGTAAAAGACAAATGTGATTCTGAAAACAGTGGTGGTGTCAAAATCAAACTCAAGTGGTGGCAAAATCAAACTCTGATAGAGGGAGAGACTCAAAAGGCAGCAGAGGTTGGACAGCTCTGTGCTCAACATTGCTCAAGCCTAACAAAAAAGGGAATTTTGCAAATACAAACTTCAAAGTTCAGGCACTTGAAAGGCAAATGGCACATAGAAAGTTTAATTTCTTCCCTGCGTCTAGTTGTCGGATACATTAGCAGAGCCAGGAAGGCAGAATTTTCAGCTTTACTGATGCCCATCTTTCTGCAGTAAGTGCATGTCAGCTCTCATCCATAGTGGCATCTTGGTCTCCCTTTAAGACCTGTATGGAAAAAGTGCTCAGGAGTAGAAGGCTCAGAACTGAAATATTTTCTGGTTGAAAGCATCCCTCTCAACATGTGGCCTGATAAACTGATTGAGTTCCATATCTGCAGTAACTGATGGTCCCCTCTGCCCCTTGCTCTTCTTATTAGAAAACTGAAAATCTCATTCTCCTATGTATCATGCTGTCACTTCCATAAACTCTTATCAGACTGTTACTTAAACCTATTTAGGTTTTTTACCCCCACTGCTGTCCTTGGAAGACTTTCAAAACATTACTTCTCCAATAGTTACAAACCTCCTTATTTCCAGCATAAACTTCCTTATGCCTGGTTTTGGCCCATTCATCTTTCTACCAAGAGTATCCGTTAGCAGGAAGAATGCCCATCTCCGTGGCATTTTACTCCATTGGTACATCAGTAGAGAGGAATCATTTTGTCTCTCAGTTCCTAGGTCACTAATCAGAGCAAGCCCTTCTCTGCACCTCATCTGGTTGGATTTCATCCTCCCGGAGACAGCCCCTTCAGCTTGAGGTCCTGGTCCCTCCAGCACCTGGTGCAATGCTTTTGTCTCTGTTTCTGTAGGAAGCCAGTTACCCCACAGAGAGCAAGCCTGCACTGATATTTTTCATCACTGCATTTCCTTTGTGATTTGTACTCATCCTGTAATCCATACAACTCACGTGTCTCTCCTTTGTTCTTCCCAGCTGAAGTGTTGATAAGAAGACCTTTATCAGGGCTTTGTGAAAGGACCTTTACCTGAAATGTAGCATCAGCTTCTCAAGCTGTCAGTGTCTCCTTTCACACCCTTCAAACTTACACTGCAGATGAAATTTGGAGAGGCTATGTGCAAAGATCATGTAGATTTAAAAGTCCACTTAGTTATTTGGTTTCTTCTTCAGTTACCATGTTTTTACCCTTAGTCAGCTGATATCGTTTCCTTTCTGGCTTGCTATCAGGTAGCATTTTATCTGAGGAAGCAGAACTGTGAAATGTGTGACTTGCACTCAATAATGAAGTCTAAAATGTTAGTGTTAAGTGATCTGAATTAATTCCTCTCCTAGGACTGTGTACACTTGCTTGTTTCCTAGCTTTTAAAGAGCTGTTTCATTCCTAGCCCAGCTGTACATCTCCTGCAGCTCCTTCTGCTTTTTGCTGCACTGGCCAATGGGCACAGCCCCACTTCACTGGGAAGCAAATGGGTTTATGCTGAAGTAGGATCAACTGAGAGGTTTAGTGTCCCTTGCAGAATACCATTTTATGAGGCTTTCAAGAAACAGTTATGATTTTCCCTGTGCTGCTACTTTTATCACCAGACAGGTTTATTGCACCCATAGCAGTAAATCTATGAAAATCCATGGAAAATGCAGGAAATGAGTTTAACTGGGCTTTAGAGCTTTTGAAACCAAACTGAAGAGAAGATTGTCTTTGAAGTGTTTTGATGCATTAGGATTTCATTTTTATATAATACAGCCTTGCAACATCATTACATGCAGGACATGAGTGAGTTGCTAAACAGCTGCATCTCTAGTCTTACCCCACACGCAGGCATCTTCATAGCACACTGAACACTCCCCAGGCCCATGGAAGCCAGAAATTCACATGTTACCTTCACACAGCTCTGGTGATATACATGTAATTCAAGATGTTAATTGTTTAAGATTTTATTGCATTAAAATGTAATAATATATAGCTTTCAACTGGAGATAGACTACTAGATTCTAATGCATCATTCTTAAAATTTCTTGCATCCCCCAAATAAAAGCTGTCCTTCTACCTCTTCTGGAATCAATAATTGATTCCAAATATTCCAGCAGATGGAGAAATGTGTCTGGCCTCTTTGATAGCTGAGTATCCACCACTGCCATAGCGTTTAAGTATACAACACCATCTCTTCAATAATTTTTTTTTTAAATTCTCACCATATTGATTTGTTTTTACAGTTTTTGTATTCAAAACTTTCTTAGCTGTCTGTTCTCATTTTATCTTCTTCCCTAGCACAAGTAACAGGACTGTCCTTGGCCGTTCTTTGTTATGGGTGCATGGACACCAGTGGTGCTAAAAATTCAGGGCCATCTCTCTGGTTGTGCAGAGCTAGAACTTTTGTATAAATATGGGGGCATTTTTTCTTAGGAGTATTCTTTTCTGCATTTCAGTCTCAGCTTTAGCTCTTTTGTTATGTGAACTTTAGACTTAGTACGTTTCCTTTGCAAGCTCTGTGTTGTCTTTAGTCATTCAAAGCAAACTGGGTTCTCACTAAATAATCTAAGCAGTTTATTTTATATTTTCCAGCAGCTAGAGCATGAATACTGATTGTGTTCTGGACCAGCAGGTTGAGTCACACTATATTATATCATTACCTAGCAAGCCAAGCACAATCAATTATATTATGCTTTGGCAAATTCATTCATTACTTTATCCAAGATGCAGATGTAAAAACTCAGAGTTTCTGGGTATAGTAGCAATTCCCTGATGAAGAAAATGCATGTGTTTCATAATAAATCAGGGAAGTCATGTATCTTGATTTAGAATCTCAGAGAGTATCTGTGACAAAGGACTTGGATACACAGATAAATGTGATACTCAAAACCTTTCAGGACCAGAAATCTGAAATCATGAAATTAGTTGAAACCTCATTTGCTGATACTCACTGATGTTTCTAAAAATTACTTTTCAATGCTCGTTCTAACAGCATCCCTCCAATGGAAGGGAGCAGATGACAGCCTTCCCATTACATCAAGAAACAAGCCGTGAGGGAGACTGGGGTTTAACCAAATGGAGAAGAGAGGGTGCAGGTTTGGGGAAGGGGGTTCCAGGTTCTTTTTTGCCAGCACAGATCCTAAGCAATGCCTATGAATTTGGGATTTACATAGTCTTCACTCTAGTGAAAATTTGACTCTTGCTAGAAGTATATGCTGAAGCCAGTGTGAGTTTTTCTGCTGTCTTTGGTGCACTTCAGTTCATTTTCCTAAATTAGGAAAGCCTGCCACTCAAGGAATAATCTTCCAAAAAAATTCACAGTTTCATGACTATAGAGATGAAACCTTATTGTGGATCTACATGCTTCAGGCAGTCCCGAGTCTTGTTGAAGCAGGATGGATACAAACTCTGTGGTTTGATAGCAGGAGTTAAATAAAGTTGGTTTGGTTTGGGGGAGGATTGTTTGTTTACTATTTTGATTTTTATTTGGCAGCCATCCATAAACATCTGAGAGATTTTTCCCAAACCTCAGATCTAACTGAGAAAATACTTCAGTTTACGTTCTCACCTTTTTTTTTTTAAACGTCCCTGAAAGCATAAGCTGAAGTCAGTAAGATCCTATTCTTTGCTTGCACTTGTTAGGGAACTAACACCTACCTATTTTAAACTTTGACAGTGGTGTTGTCAGTGGTGCTGTCAGTGGTGCATCATTATTTCTAGTAGAGCAGGCAGTGCAGGCTAAAAAACTGGTTTTTACACTATTACTGCCTCAGTCGCATACTTTAAGGCATTTTCCTGATGAAATTGAGTATGCAAGCTGCTTGATCCATAAACCTTCTGTTTGAATGGAATTTATTCGCACAGGGCTTTTTCCTTGTGAATACTTCTAAGCCTTTGGTAATAATGAGATATTGCTAGTTAATTCTTTATGTCAGTGGTAATGTGCAAAAACCTATGTTTCCTTTTCCAAGGTACTAAATTTCTTACAGTGGGACTCCCTCTCAACAACTCTGCTCCCATGAAGCTGCACTGTCTACCTGCCTTTCATCTACGCAGCATCTCAAAATCTTCTTTTTCACATTTCCTTAAGTTTATTTATTTCATTAGTTAGCTATTTGAAGTTCCTCCTCCAAATTATAGTCAATTAGAAAATAGTTAGGTGCCTGTATTTTAAGAGCTGTGTTGAGGTGGAAAGGAGTTAGGTGTGTCTTTGGTCACACTTGAATTCTGTGACAGAAAGGGCCTAGAAAGTGATGGTGCAGACTGGCATACAATAAAAAAGCTATGAAGTAAAACGACAGAAGAGAGTAGAACCTGGAAAACGAAATGCCTCCCACCAAGATGTTGCACAGCCTGACAGATTTTTAACAACACAGCACAGATATGGCAGCTGTTTCAAAATACTGCATTTCTGAAAGGATGTCTTCCTTTCACAGTGCTATCTCGCAATAGATTCATTAGTTGCAAAGCATGAATAGTGAAACATGGATACTCACTCTTTGGAAGCCGTCAAGAAGGATGTAAATGATGTGGCATTTGTACTGCAGAAGTTATGATAAAAGCTTTGATTTCAAATATATTTTTTCAGACACTAGCTCATCATAAATGTCAAGTTTTCTAGCTTGTTTTCAGTGCTTTTAGCTTGGGACTTTTTTCCTTTGGTCTCATGTTAAAAGACTGCACACAACATAATTGATTTGAAGCTTTCTAGGAAAATGCATTTTTGTTGGAAATGCCTAATTATCAAAACAGAAAGGCAAAGTGAGCACATCTTGATCTCAGAATGCTCCAAAGGAAACACCACCACCACCCCCTTTTTATTGTGGGTAACTTTTGAATCACATCTTTCTGTGTCTCCGTGTCACACCTTCCTGCATACCCCAAGTGTTAAAATGTAAAATTTATGGGACTAGTGAAGAAATTATTAGGGAATTGGTGTGCGGAGTGGGGAGGGTGGGTAGCTCAGGATGCTGTTTCAGTTAGTGTGTGATTTGAAGTCACCGCTGTCCAAGTCAGAAGAAGTGATCCCAAAAGTCCCTTCTCTTCCTACCTCTGCACTCAGGCTCAACAACGCTTCAGACTTATGAGGACTAGAGCAGCCAAGGGAGGCAGCAGCACTGCATTGGAATATGCAGTGGTATCATTGTGTTTAGCACGTGGCCTCCACCTGTCAATCATTTTCATTTGGAGGTATTAATTTGATTTTATTAAGTTGAAGGTATACAAAAAGCCAAGTGTTGTAACAATGGGTTTTGAGCACTTGGAAACAAGTAACAGCCATCTCACATTACCTTGTTTGAATTAGTTTTGTGTTCCAGTATAAGTAAAAAGTTGTTCAGAGACCTCTTAAGAATATCACAAGAGTACATTGTGAAGTGTAATTGTTACAATCTGAAGGAAGTAAATAGCTTTTAATTCTTACACAGTATGAGAGTTCAAATGTATTAGGGGAAATCTTCGTGTTATTGGAATTAACTCTTGGATGATAAATCTTCAACAAAACCGTCTTGATTTTAAAGGTGAATATGGGCTGAAAAACGAAATCTTGGGGATCACAGCAATAAAAATGCATAATATCAAAGTACCAGAAAATGGATTGCAAACTGCAGAGAGCAAAAACTATTGTAGCAAATACCTACCTTTTTCTTTATCACAAGAAAAAGTGCAGACAGAAAAAACATAATAAAGTCATCCTATCTAAAGAGATGGATCTTACTGACAACATACTTTTTCTAAATGATGCTCAATGAATATGAAAACAAAGACCAAGAGGCTAAGTTTCATAATTAGTTGTGGGGAAAGAAATCAGCATAAATGAGAACCTCAGCATTTCCCAAGACAAGCATATGTTTGAAGACAAGGGAGTACAATGAATGTTGTGAGTTACATATCTCAGCAATAATTTGCAACCCAGAGGAGACGACCAAAAAAAAATATCATGGATTAGCACAGCAGCAGTTGCATTCAAAAGCCTAAACAAGGTTCAGTTACTGAAAATCTACAAAGATTTCAAATTATGATTCTTTGAATTGGACGCTATTTTCACCTTTGCATGTGGAAACAAAGACTAGAAGTTCCTCAGAGATGTAGGCAGAATCATCTTTGAAAGAAAATGCTAAGAGTTAAATGCAATAATTTCATTATAAAATAGGAGATTTGTTATGGAACTGGGTACATCTTTATTTCAAGAAGTGACCAGAAAAGAAGAGGGAAGTGTGCAAAGAATTATGTCTGGCCTACAAGTTATGCCATGGTCTACTAGCTGCCAGGAAGGAACATACTTAAAATCTGTTTTGGTATATGGCTGGATTGAAGTGCTTATTCCAGTTGTGCCTCCTGCCAGCCAAATCAGGGAATGCCATAGACATACAGGGTTAAAGCATCCACATCAGCTTCTACTTCCTACCAAATGGAGGAATGGATCAACATGCAAACAAAATATCCGTTAGGAAACATCACTTCCATATGCTTTCAATCTAAGCAGTGGAGTATTTTATTACCTTCTAAAACATCTACAAAAAGCATCTTCTTTTTGTCTAAACTCCCCCTTCCCACTAAACTGGAAGCTTTCAAACCCATGATATGGGATAGATGCTTGACATCAGCACTGCTGACAAGCAATTTCATTGGCTGGACTAAACTTCTGGAATTATTCCCACCACCTACATGAGCTACATTTAGCAAGGAAGAAGGCTAAAAAGGCTCGTAATGGGTTTGAAGGAGATTTTTAATAGCTTTGACTTAAAGTAATCAGAATTTTATATCTTAAGGACAAGAGGACAATTTGTAAGGAAGAGGTCCAGATGACACTGGACAAACCATCTTTTTAAAAATTGTTAGAAATAAACAGAAAACAAGGAATCACAAAAGAAAACCAATACTGTGCAGGTAAAAAAGAAAAGGAATGAAGTCTAATTACTGTAAAGGATAAACCAAGTTTGGCAGTGAAGAAGAAATGGAAACAATCAGCGAAAAATTCTTCTTGTGTATTAAGAGAAGAAATAGTTTTGCTATGCAAGGACAGTGGAGGCCAAAATTAAACAACCTTTCTCTTGGCACCAAAACAAAATTGGGACCTTCTGTCATATTGAGTAAGGATGAGAGTTAAATGTGAGGACAATGCACCATCTTTAATTGAAATGGAAATTATTGTGTCAGAAGTAGAAACAGAACACAATAATCTGAATACTTCAAAGCTTATGAATATAGACAGTTGGAATAATTTGATATGGAGTAGACAATAAAATTGGAAGAAGACATAATTAGGGGCATGGAGATAAATGGAAAATTGGATGAAATACAAGCTGGTTCACAAAAGACAGATAATCCAGTGTAAATCTGATGTCTGTCTGATAATTTAACAGATTTTTGTAGAGAGAAGTCCAATGGCAGATCTAATGTATAAGGCTTTTGAATGGTGCAGCACAGAAAATTATCAGTTAAGCTAAAGAACAGGATTAATGGTGTAAAGGTTGGAAGCCAGGTGAGAAACTGGCTAATGAGGATAAAGGACAAGGCAGTGTGCTGAGAGAGAAATAGCTTGCTCGAAGGAACTCGCTGATGGAGGTCCCAAAGAGCTGGTCTGAAGACCACTCTTGTGTAGTGACTGTAGTAATAGATTTGGCACCCTCAGTATGAAGAAGAATTAGAATAATCAGGCAACTAGAACTGGCTGACATTGAGAAATGCTGTGAAGCACAGAGTGCGAGGCAGTGTCTGTGGCAACAGATGGGAAGAATTTGAGCACGGTTGTGATAAAGCTGTTTCCAAATGAGTCTGTCTAGGTATTTCTGGTATTGATGGAGATGTGCTAATGCCATAGGACAGAACTTGCCGTCTCAGGGACAGCACTTTGCTAGCTGTAGCTATAGATTTTTTTTATGTCAGCTCAAGAGCGCCAAACAGAGCTTTTTCTCTTATCTGCTCCAAAGCTTTGACAGAGTAACCATGTGTTTGCTAACCATGTACTGAATATACAGATCCCTAAAAAATGTTTAGTGTATGTAACATAGCTTTGATGGGTTGGGAGGGACTATGGAACCTTAACATATATGAATTAATCTATAATTCACAGGAAGAAAATGAGAATTATTTGAGCTAATGATACAAGACCATACGGGTGGAAACTGAGAATGTATAGAAATTAGGGGGATTTTTTGGCTATCATAGCAGGGAGGTTCCAGGACAATTTCAAATAGGTTAGTGGGAAGTGAAAAAAAGCCCTAATGATGCTTGCACGAGAAGGATTTGCCAGATGGAATATGTGATCTGATTGTAAGCAGTAACGGGGGGTTGGATTCGACAGCTTAGGACATGCTCTCCACTCTGATTCCCTCATGCGCCTGCCTTGAGAGTTGACTCAACTGAGAGCTCTTGGAGCTCCTGAAGTTTGGCCTCTCATTGCCAGCAGCAAATGTGTCACACTGCAGAGAACCCGAAGTGAAACAGCCGTGTCACACTCCCTCCAGACAGCTGGCGTGGTCACTCATGGTGAGGGTAACTGCAGCTGCATGGTCCTTGTTTCTCGGGGTAGGAGTGCTCCCCATTTGTATTGCCAGGAGAAAAGGACACCATTTGGGGAGGAATTTCTGCAGGAATATATTGTTAGATTCAGCAGAAAAATATGACCAAAGAATCCAAGATGAATCAGTTATTGTAACCTTGGTTTTGAACACACTGAGCACAATTAGCCTCATGTACAGTAATAGAGAATCAATTACAGCAGACAGCTGCTACTATATTAAATACTTGCACACAAATTCAAAAACACACATGGCAACTGCCAGCTGATAGAGCAAACCAACAAAGAATATTGAAAGGTAAAAGTGAGGACGGGAAATTGATTTTGTAAGCTTTTCTGTTGTATTAAGAACATCCAAAAGGATAGGTCCTTTACCGCTTTCTTGCCAAGTAATTGATATAAAATAGCCAGAAATGAAGCCCCCTTATGCCACAGTAAGGACGCTCACAGGAAATTAGAGCAATGTAATAGAAGTGTTTTCACATAAAAATCTCTTTCCTACACAGATGAGATTAAAACAGATTGCAGGACTCATTCTACCTTGCACTTTTTAATTAGACAGACTGCTAGTACCGCAGGGGTACTGAACACAGCTTTTTCTCCACATCCTGTGTCAGAGGCAACAAAGGGAAACAGAAGAGAAAGCAGCATTCCCATCTCTCCCGGCACTCAGGAAGGAAAGATAAGCTATTTCACACAAACATTTTGCCCTAGCAGGCACGTATTTAGAAAGGACAGGCTATTATTAATTTTTCCTAATGATACCATTTGAGAAGCATGAAATCGTGGAGCTTTGTGCAAAATCAGTATTTGCGTTACAGCTGCCTATGTCAAGCTCAGAGATTTTTCCCAAAATGCTATCAGTTTTCTCCATAAGTTTGTTTCATTCCACCAATGAATTTCAGGAAATCTATTGTTTCCTAAATTTTGACAGAATTTGTGGTGACAGTAAACCCTTCTCATTTTTCTCCCTTGTGGATAACCTCAGCATCTAAGAGGTAAGAAAGCTTAGGAGTTTCCCACTGATCACTGTTTTACCAACTAAACTATGCGCACCAGCAAATATCATGCAAGAAGTGAAAAAGAGGGTGCTGCTGTATGACAGAAAGCATTGATCAGTATGTTTTACATGGAGTAAAACATGCAAGCAGTAGAACAGAATCAACTGGAAAACACAGAACATGTGTCATCTGATTCCTTCTCCTCACGGTTTCTATACAACGTCTGCAATTCAGCATAAGCCCTAGTAATGGACAGCATTTCATCTGAGTTAGATCTTACTGAGAGTGCAAGCAAGCATCAGGAATTGAGAAGTATGGCCTTTCTGCCAGGCATTAAGTGACAGGAAAAACTTCCTTTGACCTCTTTGTTTTCACCAAATGGGAAGGAGGGCAGTGTCCGATTTTCACTGTGGTTCAGGCTACACACTTCAGTTTTCATCCCAGATGTGTTCCGAGGGCAAGATAGGACTTTAAGTCATGACTTAAGACTTTATCCTCATTGTTTGCAAGAATAATTACCTCCACCTAAGAAATAGGTGGACGTTAAGTGTGAAGATAATGCAATCCTGCTGGTAGTGGACAGACTTGCTGTCCAGAAGTTGTCATGGTTACAGAAGCTGTCCAGTGCCCCTTGGTGCCCTTCTCAGCAAGAGAACCAACACTTCTGCTCAGGCATTCCAGCTTCTGCAGCTGGTGAGCAGGGAAGGCACACTAAACCACATCTCAGTGGTTTGGGTCCCTGTGGAGATAAAAACTGAGAGATCTGGCAGGACACGTAAACCTTTAGGTGGATTCGTTTTATCTCTTTCAGTGCAATATGGAAAACTCACAGCAGCCCTTCTGGTGTGTGGTGCCATTTGGAGTTACAAAATATGATGTTTCACTATTGGGGGTTGCTTCAGTTTCTGGTGATGAGCAGATCAAGCCCTGAATCCCGAAGAGATACCTTCCTCATAGGCAGGGACAAAAATAGTCAGCAGTAGTTTAAGTTACAGAGCTGATCTAAGACAGACTCAGTCAGATCCTCGTGGGTGTGATCCAAGGCAGTCACCAAAGAGCACTGTGAGCTGTGACTAGGATGCTGGCTCCTGTTACTATGAATAAAGTAATATGGCTGTAGCATCCAGCCACGCAAGTGAAAGCACTGTGTGAGTTCCTAGCTCTCAGAGCCCCCAGCCTTCTGGTACTGCTGCTGGCTGGAGAGTGTGTGCATCCCACGGTGCAAGTTCTGCGCTTGGTCACGGTGAGCTTCATTTGCTGTGTTGGAGGTGAAAATAGAAAATTGTGGAAAGAAGCTCAGCCTCTCGATCAATTTATCAAACAGAGTGGAAATGTCTGTTTGCTATATGAAAGATAATGAGAGAAATTTGGTTTTAACTCCCTTCACTCAGTCTGCTCAGGTATTCATGTGTGAAATTACCCAGGGGAAAAAGCCATAAGTCAGTGAAAGAACACCTATTGGCCTTAGCTTTGATGGGCTGTGCAGCGTATGCTACAAACTGAATTAGTCTGGAAAGCAGAGTTCACTGTACTGCACAGACCCACTGATGGGAGGGAAGAAGGTGGTGGGAACTGCCTCTCTGGAGAGCATGGATGGTGTCAGCAGAAATATGGAACTAGATGAATTCCACCTGCTATGTGCATTTGTCCCCCTCTTCATCGATGTGATTCTGAGGAGGTCACTTTTCTCTGAGATTTAAACCTTGAGCTAATGGACCTGATTTCTTTATTCATTTATGCCAAAATGTGGAGAACTGCCAGATGAGGAACAGGAAAAGGTAGTTATTCCATTTCATACTTTATCACTGAATATGTGAAACATGACAATTATAAATTTTCAGTTAGTACTTTAACAAAAAAACCTTTTGAAAGACTTAAAAAGCACAGTTGGGTTGCCACAGGCTAGGAGCTAGGGTTCATACTACCTACCAAGAGATTCAGTCTGTGGCTGCTGTTTTGAAACACAAAAGGAATGCTGGAGTGCTGCAGCTCAGATAGTCTGCTCCTGCAACTATTTCCAGTTCAATGGACTGAGTAAAACAGAATTTGCATTTTCATAACTGTTATAATAATGTTCATGATCATTATCATGATGGCTGAGCGAAAACCCAAAATAAGCAAATTGTTGAATTTCTTTGTCTGTGTGGGCTTTTCTGCAGATTCACATCTGTCTCATTTTGTCACTTTGGATACTGTTTTGCCCTGGTGTCAGTGGTAACATGAACACGGACATCTGTGACAGTCAGAACTACTTGTCTGCAGATTCCCTCGGCAGGAGTCAGTCAGTCAGCACAGCCTTCCCTAGATGTGGTTCTTCCATGCCCTTTTTTTGTTTTTTCCTTCTAAATTCAGGACCTGTGTACTGAAGAATGGCTCACTCCCTCTAGACCCAGGCGTGAATCTACTACCTTCTAAACAGTTTTTCTTTCTATTTTGTTTCTTCTTCTGTTACTGTCTAATCACTGTTCAAGACAATCAGATCAGATGCACTCGTTTCCCCATCAAGAAGCTTCCTTTTCTCCCACCTTTCCAAGCAGATTACTTTAAAACATGAGAGTCTCAAGAGGAAATAGAAGTGTTTTACCCATAGTCATTTAAGGATATATGAAAGACAGGTTTCACATGGACAGAAAATGAACAGTAGAGGATAAAAACTAGTAGGGAGTAATTTTTGAAAGGTTTAATAGGTCATTGTGGATTTTTAAAAATCCTAAATTTTCAGGTGCCTTTATGCTCATCTTCTTTATTTTAGAAACCTTGTGATGCTTGACTTTTAATTTTGATTCACTTGCAACAAACATACTATATGTGTGTATATGTGCTAAATTGTGTTTTGTAAAATTCATCTACACTTGTATGTAGCACTGCAGATATGTTTGAGTTCTTTTCTTTTTTAATGTCAAAGATTCTGTGCATGGATAACAAAAAGAGTGATTTCACCTTATATTTGCTGGACCTTGCTGCTGCAGGGGTTTTCCTGGAGGGGTTCTGCAGCTGCACATGCTGGAGTGAGGAGTGAGGCCCCTATTCCTGCAGCCAAGCCACCAGCTTCCATGAGCTCATCTGCTGAGCCTGACTGAGCGGATCCATTCAAGCACTGGGTTCCTAATGAACAACTTAGATAAATACCAGAAATGTCCACTCAACAGAATCAGTGCTTGTTTTGATAGACTGAGCAAATCTTGTTAAGCATGTTATCTTGTTACATTTGTCCAGGTTTTGCTTTGTGTGTTTATCTTCAAATTGACAGGCACCAAAGATGGGCCTTTTACATGCTGAAAGCTAATGGTAGTTTAATGTAGGCTATTTTCACCACAGGTACTAAATGATGTCTAGAGAATACTCTTTTTTTCATGTTTTCATAATTTTTTAACATTTGTGAATATCATTGTATGATCCATATTGAACAGTACTGATTAGGGAAGCATTTATAGACACCCAGATGTCAGAGCAGAGCAGACATCGTGACATCTGTAGGGCTGATTTAACTATTTGATTTGACTGCTCAAAAAGCTTTGGCAGATACTTTTCATGTCAGTGATGAAATCCGAAATGCTGTTGTAAGTAAGGCACTTTCCCTGCAAAGGAGATCTCTGCTTTCTCCTCAGAGGGTGATATCCCTATTCACCATTTTTATTCTGTAAACTCATCTTTATTCAGTAACCAAGTGTTAGTGTCTCTTTTAAATGGGTAAGAAACTGAGGATCATCTAAAATCGTGATTCACAAAGGAAATTCACAGCTTGAAAATCAAACCCAGGGACTCAAGAGTGTTAGATCACTGACCCCACCACAAAGTCATCTGGTCTCTCAATAAGCTTCATGGATAACAAGTTTATTTACGTAAGTACCTATGCATGTAGATACAAAATCCATAGTAAAACTGTTTCATGATACAGAAACATGAGTTGATTTTTAGTCTGCTTAAGGTGTGTGACACTCATTAGCTAATCTGAGCTAACCAGTTTCTGACCATGTTACTCTTTGAACAACTTACAGTTATCCTGCTTAGCATGGAGGGAAGAAGGATTTGGAGAGGCACACAAATCTGGATATTTTAAAAATATTTTTTCTTAGAGGAAATATGTTTCTGTAGAGATAATTCAGTAAAATGAAGCACAGTATCATTCTCAAGTAGCTTTTTAGGCAAATAGAGAAATTACATACTTCCCAAGAACCTGTAGTTTGGAGCTGCAGTTGCGTAGAGTAGCAATGAAAAGTGATCTTCCCTCACTTCATTCCTTAGGAATAGCTTTCTTCTGGTTTTGAATGTGTTTCTTTTTCCTGGCTATTAATAGAAAATCTCATTAGATGAGGTTTGCAGCTCAAGATTAAAAAAAACCTCCAAAACCTACATACCAGTAGAGTGTGCCTGGAAATCTTACCTTCCATAAATTGCAGATTTCAGCTGGAGTCTGAGTAGCATAGTACAGTGAACAAATTTTGTATTTGGGGAACTAAGTCTGCATCTTCCCATCACGCTGCTGGATTCACTGCTGTTCTAATAGGAGGCAAATACCCATTTATTTCAAAGGGGTTTGGATCAGTCTGACAGGGTATTGACAAATCCTGATTTGTCAGAGATTTGGCATATACTTCAGTACATATTCCTGTATTAACCTCACTACCTACCTTTCTACTTCAGTGCTGCAGAGAGCTGCTGCACAGACAAATTCAGCCTGAACCTTGTTTCTAAGGAAGGTAAAGAGGAAGGAATTGTCATAGGACTGTCAGAGTCCAGGTCTCTTTGCACTAGCTGTGCACAGATACCAAAGACAAATGATTCACAGACCTTTGTTTAGATTTCCCCAAGCTATGCCCAAACCCTTTCTCCCAGGCTGGAGAGCTGCCACGAGGGAGGACACTACCATGGAAAGAATATTATCAGTCAATAGAACCCACTGGCAGGAAGCCCCTGAGAGATGAATGGGAGGTATGGCCAGGAGGAGGGGGAAATGGTAGAACTGGAGCCATGAACTAAAGCAAAAATGAATTGATTTTGTCTGGGCAGCTCCTAGAACAAGAAAAAGAGCACATTTAGCTGCTGGAAAGCCCCACAGATTCCTCACAGCAGGACACAAGGCAATCACAAATCTGGCTGGCACTCTGGCTATGCAGTGGGCCATGCCAATTGGCTGGCTAGGGTGAGAAATTCAAGCATAAGGTGGGAATGAGGGACAGTGGGAAACCAGGGATGGGAAACTAGATGCATTTGGCTCCTGAGATTTGCTTGAGCTTAGTCAACTTCACTGCTGCCAAGTGATACTCAAGTTCAAAGGCAAAGTGAAAGGGGGGAAGAAAGTGCTGAGAACAAAATTGTACTGAAAGTGGAGGGAGAAAAATCAACCAGAAGTTGCTTTGAAATTATTGACTTGTGTTTGATTGCCACGTGGGGGACATCTAAGCTTGAGCAGTCCTATCAGAGCAGTGTCACGTGGAAGGAATCCTTCAGCAGACGCAGGGTGAGGCTCGACACTCTCTGTGACTGGTGGGACAGCTGGGTGGTTTCATCAAATTGTGCTGCCAGACACAATTTAAGGACCAGGTGACGTACACAGAAAAAAATAATTAAAAGCCGATGAAAAGCAAAACTCTTCCTACCCTCTAATCCTTCTGACATGCTTTAAAAACTTTCCTCATTATGGTATTTTCCCTGTTAAACATGCATACTGGATGTGGGAAGCACACACACACAGATGTACCACCATGGGTTATATGTCCAAAGCTTTCAGAGATACTGAGGACTCTGTAAAAAGGCCAGATGCTTCCTCAGGCAGGAAGTTGGATGCAGGTTTTGTAGGTTTATGAAATAGTAACAAATTAACACCACTACAAATTTAGCTTAAGTAAAATCTGTTTTCTCCACAATGATAATTTCTTTAAGCATAAAAAGAAGAATTGCTCAAAAACTTCCAAGGTTATATAGTCTATTCTGTCATTCTGTCCATTATGTGCTGGGCTAAAGTGATGCAGAGGAAACAAATGGGGCATCCATCAAGGCAGAGTCAGTCAGGATTAACAAACAGACTTGCAGACACCTTTACATAAGATCGTGAAGTACCTCATGGAGCAGCTAATAGCAAGTTGCAGGTAGTTGATGGTGTTCGGGTACAGATTCCTGACAGCTGCAGAATACAGGCACTTCTGGAAGTTCCACTGAATACAAATCATTTCTATCCCCAACAAGGTGGCTATGCAGTTTGTCCTTCCTGGTTTCTCACACACAGCATGCATGAAGAAATAACTTGGAGTCTAGGATCAGCAGGCAAGTCATATGGGCTTAAAGCCATTTTTGTGTCCCCAGTAGCCAGAACCCAGTATCTAAAGCTAGTACCCAATGGTCTGTGCTTTTAAAACCCTGTCTTTGCCTTTAGCTTTATCTGCAACGGCTAACAGGTTGCCAAAAATGTTCTTTGTGTTGTATTTTTAGTCCAGACATGAGTCTGTATATGTCAAAAAATTCAGGCTGACCTCTGATCTAGTGAGCTTGTGCCAAGATATGTGTACTTGAGCTTTCAGTTAACTGCTCTCCATCTGTACTTTCAAACCTCATGATGTCGACCCAGAGCACATTTCACTGCTGAAGTTCATCCTGTCCAAGCTCACATTAGATCTTCTAGCACCTCCTTTCTGTCCACAAGCAAGAGAAGCTGCAGATAGGGTAATTTTTAAGTGCCTTATTAAAAAATATATTTAAGTATATATATATGTGTGTGTATATATATATATATATATGTTTTAAATTCTTATTGGAATTATTATTTAATGATATTTTTATATTCCCAACAGCTTGTTAGCTTCACAGATGTGGTTTAGCTGTACCTAAACAGCTGTTGCCTGTCTGAGAGCTGTAGATGATGGTACCTCTGGATGGTACCTCTGATGGTACCTCTGGTACACTGAAGCTGGAGAAACTTGGACTAGGAGGAGTAGCTGGCTTGTCTAAAAGCATGAAAAAATCAGCTTTGGATCTGTGACCAAAACTCAGCTTTCCCAAATCCCAGCAGTCAATACTTAACATGCCTGGCCCAGGGGAAGAAACCAATTAGCTCTTGGTTATGGAGGACAGGGGAATTGATGGGAGAAAATCAACTTTCAAAGTCAACATCTAAATGACAGGGAGTTTGTTCTGTGCAGTGCATGCCAAAATAAGGATCTGTGCCTACCCTTGTTCTGTGGGTCTTCACGAACTCAGGGTAATTGGTGCTGTGTCTAATGACTCTACTGTTATTTCTGCTCAGTTTTCAGGACTTTACTTGTTGTCATTCTTCACTATCCTTGTTGGGCTGATGCTCTACTCCTCCACATCCACCTACGTAGCCCAGGATCCTCGGGTGTACAAGCAGTTTCGAAACCCTTCCGGACCTGTGGTGGACCTGCCAGCCACGGGTCAGATGGAGCCTTCGGTGACATACACCAGCCTGGGGCAGGAGACAGAAGAGGAGCCTCACGTTAGAGTTACTTAAACCCAGGGCTGTTTATCACCTACTGACAGTGGAGCTCGTATATCCATTATCTCTGTATTGTACATAGAGAAAGGTATTTACCAGGTGCAGTTACACTGGTGAGCTGCAAGGTAGCAAATAAGGAAAGCTCATAAAAACACAAATCAATTGTTCCAGGGTGTTCCTTGCAAGGAGATGCCAGTCCCTCGTTTACGAAGTGAGCAGCATGTTTGCAATACGAACTGCTGTGTATGAACCGGTTAACGTCAAACTACCTGTGAAAGATATTCAATATATAAGATGAAATTACAAAAAAAGAAATTCATGGAAGGGTGTTTTACACACACAGAGCGATATGCCTAAGCCACACCAGCTGTGGGAAAAAAGCCTTTTTACAGCAAATACACTTTGTGCAGTCACTGTTAATTTCTCTCTAAGGTTTGTTTGTTTGCACAAAACAGATGGGTTAGTCGTGGTAGCAGCAGCCTGACACATTTTCGCTAGCACCTTGGATTTGGTGAGGGAAATACAATGAGTTCATCTGTGCTATCTGTCTAGTTGCCCTTTTTAGGTAATCTGATCCATGAGTCCAGAGAAGGGACAACTTACAATATCCGTCTCTATTCTAGGAATAGGTATAAGGCGAGCATTTTAGCCTTTCTATATTTGCAGAAGTGAAATACTCAAGCATTGACCTCTCTATGATCCATGGCAGATTTCCTAGTGGCCGAGGTCCTGCATTAGGTGACAGGGAGTCAGTTTCTCTGTAGTCGTGACTCAACACAGATTTCTTACTTTTTAAATTTTAACCTGTAGAAAGAAAAATGCATTTTCTAGTTTCCTATGTATTGTACCTCTCCACAGAAAGATGACATATCATGTGGATCAGGGCACTTATTTTAGATACTCAGTGCATTGAGGGCGCCTTCTGCTGTTCCAGTTTGCTTAGTCTCCCGTGGTTCATTATTCTAACAATAGCTATATAGAAATATGTGAGTTTTTTCACCAAAATCCACAAATTGTAAAAATCAGGGAGATTAAGCGAGGAATTCATGGGCAGAAAGACTGGACCATCTGCTGGTGTTGCTGCAGTAGTGCAAAGGCATTTTACCAGCAGGGTGCAGCCAATTATTTTTCATTAACTGTGAAGTGAGCAGAAGAATTCAGCAGTTTTCTTACATTCCTGGGGATGTGTGAAAATAGTGAGGATCTGCTCCACACTTCTGTATACAACTGTACTTCTGCCTCAGGAGCCTTGTCAGAATGGGGGAAATCTTAGTCACCACCATGAAAAATTCATCTTTGCTTGTATGTTTGCTCTTCTGAGAGCCCAATACAAGAAAATCCTTATTTCAATATCCTTCATCTATTTTTAATTTAAAATCAAGGAAGAAGAGGTGTTCCTGTGTCTAACAATAGGTGAGGGACCTAGAGAGCTTGGTTTTATTCACCGATCTGCCACATCTTCGCATCAATCCTTGGGCATGGCTTACCTTCTGTGTGGCTGAGTGTCCCAACTGGTGCATACGGGAATAATGACATTTTACCTACCTCACAGGGGTGCTGTGGGACCAAGTTATTTTAAAATGCTTCAGGGTCTTCAGAAAGAGGGAGTTTAAGAAGCACGTAACAGTGCTGTAAAATGTGTATACATTCATTGTGATTGAAAATGGAGTTTATGGCATGGTTGGTGAGTATTTTGCTTGTGGGCATAGAAGGTGAATTTGATTTGAATGTTATTCTGATGAAAAAGACTGTTTCAAGCAAACATGTAGGCCTTCATGTTTGAAAAATACAACTTACCTATTTCTATTTTAAAAAGAAGAAAAAGATCAATCCATACACTGGAGATTAGAAAGGTCACACAGTTCAACCAAGCAGGATGAATTTCTGGTGCGGTAACATTCATTTTTTATAGTCCTGTTCTGCTTTAATACAGAAGGAACTTCCCTGAAGCAGACTGAGAGAAGTGTATATATGCATAATATACATGAAGTGGCAAATGTCAAAATGCTCTTGAACAGCAGAAGTATGCTGTATCTTATTCTTACTGTGGAGAAGAGGTGATTTCTTTCCTGCTGTGTTTAGGCTGTCTGTCACGATCCTGCTGCACCTGAGGGAAGGGTCTGCAGTATTGCCAAATCATGCCCAAGACTGGCCCAAAAGCTTTGGTTAAGATGCCTTGGTACTAAACTAACAAATGTATGAATTTTTTTTCCCCCTGCCTTCTGGTTTTTTAATCTTTTTAACACTCATGTTTCCAAACCTTGTTTTTCTTAAAGTATTGAGGATTAAAAAAACACAAAACAAAAAAACCACTGGATTCCCACAGAAAAACAGAGTCTGTATTCTGGGGATATTAAGGAAAGTCTAAATCAAAAAAATAAAAAACACACAAGAAAGATTACCTGATCTTACCAGGGTAAGATCCTTGGGTCAAGCCCTGTGAGAGCTTCAACTTAAGGTGGATTTCGTACATTCCCCAGGAAAAGGGGTCTGATTACAATCATGGCTCCCTCAGGTACCCAGAGGCACACTGGTGGGCACCTGTCATCTCAGTCTTTTTTGCTACCTTTTGTACCAATTAAATACCTTTCTCTGAACATTAGTCCCCGTGTTGGTCTGAGAACCTTGAGGATCGTGTGCGTGTGTATTTCATGTTTACAGTTCCTTCCTTTTGCATAACTGTTTTGATTAATTTCCTTATTAGTATTTATTTTTAAGCCAAATGTTTGTAGTCCTTCGGCCTCCCCCTCCTAATTTTTCTGACACTAACTTGTAGATGTTTGTTAGAGTCGTCTGCGAAACAGCTGGGCAGGAGGCAGCTCCCAGCCAGGTCACAGGGCTGGGAGTTTCTCCTTACAAGGGGTTGCAATCCATGGGTGGCTGTGAGGTGCCACCTGGAGCAATTTTACCAGGCTATTCTAAAAGGCTCTGTTGCACAGGAATAAGTTATGAATGTTTCAGTGTGCACTCTGCGACCAGCCGCCATCCCCTGTGCTACTCGTGCAGGAGGAGTTTGATGTGCAGAGGGCGGCTGCTTCGCTGTCTGCGTTTCCCGATAAACAAGGTGGATGCTCGGATTAGCACCAGTACGCTAGTCCCGGATGGACCTCGGAGGAAAACAGTAGTATAGCTTTGCAAATGACTGTGTTGACTGAAAAGCTGAGGTCTAGGGAGGGGAACCGTTCCTTCTACCTGCTTGTGTTCCGCAGTCGGAGCCCTCAGTGCGCACCAGCAAAGGCTCAGCTATCTAACGGCAGCTACTCTCCATGTTGCGTAGGACGTCTCTAGCTCTGCATAGCTCCTTGCCTGAACAAACCCAAACTCTCTCACACTGCTGGCCCTGGGCAGCCCTTAGCAAGACTGATGTAATTTTCTGCTACCGGATGAAAACCTTCACTGGGAGACAGACTTGTCTTTGTTCCAGCTATAAAGTTTTGAAACACACAACAATAGACCAAGCAATTGAAAATTTTGCACCACTGTGTCATAAGAAGAAGTTTCAATGTATAGTGTAGAGATTGCTAACTTGTGCTATTAACATTTTGACAAGCGTGTAGTATCATTTTCTTTCCTTTTTTTTTTTTTTTTTGGAAAACCATTTAGTATTCCTGAGCTAGCTACAAATATAAATTTTACCCCATGGGTAGGATTTTATTGTTAAATGCCATAATAAAGCACACAAATCTTGACACGGCAGATGGAAGTATGAACCAAAACCAGGCAAACAAAATCCCAACCCCAAATCCTGCATTGAGAAGCTGAATAAACCTTTCTCCATTTTGATATTTGCATGCACCTATATGGACTGGCTGTGGCAATGTAATGCCTGTATAATGTTTTCAAATAAAAAAAATAAATGCTTTATGAAAGCAGGGTTATTGGTTTCTTGACTGTTTTCTTTCTGCTGTCTTAGCCTAAAATGATTTTTCAGAAGTGTAAATCTTGAATGCAGGACATAATTTTTCACTGTGCTGAGGACTTCATTCCCTTGCAAGGTGGTTAGCTGTACTAGTTTGAAAGCAAACCAGTGAGAGACTCAAAACCAGAACTGCAATATAATAGGAAAATTAAAAAATAAATGCAGTGGTACAGAAACACTGACAGAGTCAGAATACAACCTGACACCCTGTTGGGCAGGGTGGTGATAGCAGTCCAATTAAATGGTGGCTGCAGTCCTCCTAGAGTGATAGATGTGGTTCCCTTGAAGCAGTGATCCTGTAGAAGGATCTGGTCTTTCTCGGAAGCTCCAGTAGCGGCTATGTAGCTCTTGTCCTCTGGGAACCCAGTAGGTAAGGGCTGACTGTGGTGTTCCAAACCTCAGATTATATCCAGGTAGGAATGCTTGGTTCCTCCCCCTGGGCAGAGCATCTCACAATGGGATGATGTAATTTTACGAGTCATGCAGTGAGGCTTGGTAGCCCATTAACAGAAGGTCTCTCTCTGGAGGGAGTTATCAGGGGTGTGTCATGGAAGAGATAAAGAACACTGCTCCACCTGGTTTTAACAGATGGTGATGGAGTACATACTTTTGGTCACATCTTACATTGTAACCTAAGACATTAACCTAGAACTCCTTCCAAGGTGTCTAAGAATAGATGCTATCAGGCATCCTCAAGTATCTTGCCTGGCCCCAGAGCACTGGTCCAGAAGGGTAAGAGGACTCCTGCATACCCTATATCTAACCTGCTGTTTCCCTAGGGCCAGGTCAGGTATCCTGATAGTCACTGCCCTCATTTGGAGACAAAAGCACTCTCTCCACTGCCTTCTAGAAATTATTAATTAGTCTATAATTAATCTGGGGAAGTTAATCAGTATAGAACTAATCTGACAAGTGCATGATGTTGAAGAGTTTCTCTGGCAGAGGTTACTGAGTTCCTGCAGCTACCTTGTCCAGCTCTCCCTCCTGGCTTCTCTGCCCTGCACTGCAACATTATGCCCAGCTGAGTCCTGAAAATAAAGGATTGAGAAAAAAAATAGTCACTGGGGGGAAAGTAGTGTCAGGAGGAGCAGAATTAGGATAAGAAAGAAAATAAGGCTTTGACTCATTGAAAGTTCACATGGAGAGGAAAGGAAGATCCTTGGTGTGTGAGAGCAAGGGATTTTGTGAACATGTGTTCATTCATTTCTAAGCATGTTTGCCACCATAGGCGCCTCTCTATCCCTCTTTGCCTGATGTCTCCCTGGGAAACTTGCATCAGTATTTCTCACATACTTCATTGCTGGGAGTATAAAAGCGAATGGAGAGTGGCGAGCTCATTTCCAGCTGCTCCCTGCACTGCATCTGCACAGAGCCCTGATGTTACAAAGCCACTGGTGCTGCACCCATGTGCTAGTTGATGTCTGATATTCCTCTGTGAATGTTTCCCACATTATAGAGAGCTCCAGGAACCGAGTTAGCATGCACAGCTTTATCATACTAACAGTTGATTTGCATTTTCCTCCAAATCTTCTCGAGAGACTCTCTAGCATTACAAAATTATCCTTTTATTGCCTGGCTAGAATTCAGCCTGGGTGCTTGAGTCATATGAATAGTAATTGCATGGAATTACCCTAAAAATAGATCATAAATAGGCATTAATGAATCTTTCTGTTCTTAAATCAAGCACGTTTTAACACTGAAGGACACTCAATCAGCTTAAAGCTGACAGTCTCCCTTTGTTTTTGTTTATTTAGAACTAGTTCTCCAAAACATTACAAACCCAAACCTGAATGCTTAGCAGCAATATGTTGTGGTATACAAACAAGGGAGCAGTGCTTTTACAGTTAGAAAAGTTGTTTTGTTATGTGTGCTCTGCAATTACAAACAAAATAATTGTCAAATAAACAATAAATAGGCCAAACCTTTGTGAAAGGAAACACCTCTGTTTGCACAGCCATAGACCAGTTCTCACAGCAATTGCAAAGGGGGTACCAAATGCCAGCAATTCAGCAGTGATAATATTGGAGGAGAGCATTGTCCTTGTCACCCTCCTCCTCCAGTTTGAAGTGCAGGCTCAAGCACTGTGGTATTTATTGTTAAAAATCCGGCTATATGGAAGATATTAATTCTACAGGGCTGGAATCACTAATCAGTGATTAGTCACGGACAGGCTGTAAGCCACCAACAGGAGACAAAACCCTACAAACTTGCCACAAAAAGCCAGTGGTAACCCTCAAATAACTTGCACTTCAACTGGTATTTCAGTTTCACTAAAAGGCCCACAGTGTTCCTTCAGGCCACATCACTGGTTGGATGGCACAGAGCATCTTCCACAGCCTTAGAAAACACCACAGGTGCCCAGTGATCCCACTGAGGTCACTTGGCAGGGTGCAGGGAGGAACCACGACCATTGTGCTGCCTCTCACAGGGGCATATCCCTCTGTGAGGAAGAGCCCCTGCTACCACTGCTGTGATGCAGAACCACAGGAGGAAAGAAACAGGCTCAAAGCAAATCTTGAGGTCTGAAGTGAAAAGTCAGCATTCTGTGCAGTCCTTTCTGCTGTAAAACCATACATTTGCTATTATTTGGGGGTATTTTTTTTCTTATCCCAGAAGTTCTATTTTTAATTGAAAATTATGCCCTGAGTTGCTGTGGTATTCATGAGGTCAGAATTCAGCCCTTTATGAATAGTCTAATGTTATGGAATCTCTTTAACAATACAGATATTGCCAATCCTACATACTGTACAAATACTTGTGGGTTGAGGCTAAGTGAAGCTGATTGTATTGGATTTATAAATTTTATTCTACTTAGATTCTGATTTATGACCTTGAGCTATAGTTGGCTTTTTTTGTGACTCCTTATTGTGTACAATGTCCTCAGGCAATTGCCTAGTGCTACCCTGATCTTAATAATGCATTATTAATGCCTCATTGCTAAATACATTGTTTATACTAACTACTGCATTTTATTCCCCACATCTTGATAGCAGGAAACCCATCAGATTTTAATGTAACTGCAAAGTTTTCAGTATGAAATCAGCTTCTCCTTCCCATGTGCAATATGTACATGCTGGTCAAGAGCAAAATATTGGATTTACCATGGTTAAATAATGACATTTTTTATTGTAGACCTTACCAAAGCAGAGAAGGATCATGAACATGTGCTGAGTTTACCTGATCACTGAGCACTGAAGCACTAAGCAATTTGAAGACAATACCAGAGACACTTTGCATGCAGAGTAGCTGGGCTGCGATTTTTACAGGTGCAGAACGCCTGCAAGCCTGTGGATCAATGTTATGTGAGGTCATGCATATTTAACTTCCCACTGCCTATACAGCCAGCATCCCAGAAGCCTGGCTGTTTGCCAGGTCCATAGAAACCAGCAATCAGCGTTTGCATGTTCTTAAAATGACTGCTTGCCTAAATGAACTTCCTAAGCAAGAAAGGGGAAGGGAATGGGGTCAATCACCACAATAATCTGAAGAACCTCATTGCGTGACTCACTGTGAGCTGTGGCTTGAACTATCTAATGTAGTTCTTGGCATTAGGCAGATTTCCGGATGCTGTATGGGTCACACATGTATGCAGCCGTCAGAGTGAATTTCATGAGTCTTTATGTCCCCATATATTATCTGTGAGCCTACACTGTAATTAAACAGAAAGGAGAGTACCCACAAAACAGTACCCACAGTTTCGTTCACTTAAAACTGTTGCAGCAGGATTGATTTAATAACTGACTTGACAAGGAACCTTGGTGCTGCAGGACCTGCTTTGACTTCGCATCCTCAGGTGACGTGACATCTTTGGATGGTGTGTACTGCTACACCAGCCAGCAAAGCATTTGGAAAAGGCAAAATTTAAGTCTTTATTTTAGTCTCGAGCTTTAATACAACATACAACAAAAGGAAACAGGGATTTAAAGAGAGACAGGTGTATATATTGGAAGAAGAGGATAGCACTCTGATCTATCCCTGGAGGGAGGGGACCTGGGGGGACGCATGGCGGGGCACGGGGTCTCTTGGACCCCTGCTCTCAGGTCACACGTTCTCCGGTTCTGTTTGCTATTGGATATTTTGTGTGGCCCAGGCCGGGAAACTGCGGGGGTTTTCCCAGAAGTCTCAGTCTGTGCCTGGTGGCCATGCTGCCTGGAGGAGAAATAAAGATCAAATGAACACCTATGAAATATCGTGTCCCTGGTTCTTCCATGGGCCAAAGCTGTTTTCAGAAGCTGCACCAGACTGCAACATAATGGCGCCCAATGTGGGGCACTTTAACGATCCCTGAACCTCTGGAAACAGCTTGAGAAGACCAGCAAAGATTTCAAAAAGATCCACAAGGAATCAGTGAGTAAAAGCTCCTTGAATCTTTCTCCTTGCTCACCTGGTTTGGCTGCTCTGTCTTGGACCATGGAAGGACAGTNCGCTCCCCCTCCCCGGCAGCTCGGAGCGAGAACGCGGCCCCGGCGGATCCAGCAGGAGAAACGGGCAGCAAGAAAGGCAGCGGCGAAATGGCTACGGCAGAGGTGCTGGTGCGGGACACGCTTAGCTGTGCCTGCCCGACCCCGTGCGCCGTGCAGCGCCGCAAAAAACCACGCGCTGTGGTGGGGCAGACCTCCCGAGCAAGCGGGGCGGTGCCAAAAAATGCCGGCACACCCGGAGGCAGGGGTGCGCTCGAGCTGTGGCGCGGCAGGGCCGGGACCAGCTCCGGGGAGCAGCGGCCGGGCCAGCAGTGGCAGTGGCGCAAGCAGTGTGGAAGGGGCGGAGCGGAGCCACGCTGGACCCAGGCAGGCGCCAAAGCACAGCCGCCCTTAGGGCGTGGCACGGCACGGACCGAGCACGAGACAACAACAGCACAAAGGCAGAACCAGCAGCCATGACACAGAGGCAAACCCACGAGAGAAGTGCTTGAAACCAAGATTTTAGGAACTGTAAAATGGTACAATGTCCGAGACAATTATGGTTTTATAACACAAAATGACAATGGACAGGATGTGTTTGTCTATCGAACTGCAATCGCAAAATATGATTCTAGCAAATACTTTCAAAGTGTAGGGGAGGGGGAAGCTGTGGAATTTGACCTTGTGACGGGGAGGAGGGGAGTACAGGCTACGAACGTAACGGGTGTGGGTGGAATTCCAGTCAAGGGTAGTAGATTTGCAAAAATTCACAACTATTCCAAACAATATCCATGCCAACAATCTCCCTACCTTCAGTTTACTTTTCCCTTTTTTCCTATACCCAATTTTCCCCCATCCTATTATCCCAAATTTATTCCTGGTCCATTTTCCACTCCATGGTGTCCCTATGCAATCCCCTTTCCCCAAAATTCCATTCCAATGCCGATGGGAGGATAAAAGGGGGGAGGGAAATAAAATGCCTGCTCTTCTACTATATGATATTGAGCCAGTGGCATACCGGTATGGTATGAAACCAGTCACAGGAGATTCAAAACACAATGTGCATTTGCCTGCCATTTGACTTACAGTGGAGGTGAAAAAAGAGTGGCTGATGGAGGATGAGCTACAGGTACCCTTCAGGTCGTTGGCTCTAACAAGTCAGCAACAAAAGCAGTTGTATTATTTCTGGCTGTGAAGTGGCATTTGGAGTGAGCAAGTGAGGGTAATCCACATCATTCTGTCCTCATGGAAAAGACAAACATAAAAAGCAAAATGTCTCTCTAGTTTGTAATTATTTAAATTATTAACAGAGATGGCATTGATGATCTATTTACATATACAGAGATTGGCTTCCTCTCCTGCAGCTCTTGTTTTCCTCTCCAGCTTGTCTGTGTCTGGTCTCACCAAGGAAAGGCTTATTTCCACTGAAAAAATAAGAAAAGAGAGAAAAATAAAGGGAAGTGTTTATCCAAGGTATAACTGCCTCTTTCTCCTTGTACAAATGCCTCCTTCGAGCTACGTTTGGTGCAAACAGTGAACTGTGGCTGAGCTGGCATTTGTCATCACAGGCTGGGAGGAGGACTATGAGCCCTCAGCCCTCAAGCCTCGATGTTAACTTCTACCACAGACCTGCATTTCTGTGAGGCAATGAAGAGACAGGCTCAGCTGAGCTCCTTTTATTTCCCCTGGGTGTAGGAGGAAGGATGTATGCTCAAGACAGCATGAGAAAGCTTGTCCTGCTACAGCTACTTGAGTTCAGATTTTGTTGCTAGATATAGGGCCATGCCCTGCAGAGCCAGCACCCTGGCACCTTCCACAGGTTTACTTTAACTGGAATTATTGGTGTAAACTGCTGATCTGAAGAAAGTCATTGCAGCAGCTGCACTAGCAAAGGCTTGTCTCTACTGCTGTAGAAGGGTAAACATCCCTGTCAGCTACAGCACAGGTATTTTTATTATGACAAGGGAATACTGATGGACTTTGCTCTGAGTGTGCATCATGAAATATCAGGGAGAAGTTACACATTCACTAAAAGAATATCATAGCACTCCCATTTTAACTCGTTCATTTTCCTTGTGAGTTTTCCATTCTTTTTGTCCATACATGGTGCCAAGAGACCTTTTCCACATCAGCATTTGAGACTTGGAGTGAAATGTAGATACAAAAAGGCCAAAAAAAGAGAAAAAGTCTTGTGTCCGGGGGGACACAATAAGACGCTTTACACTTGCTAGGTTCAGCAGAAAGAAGAAGAATGCTTGGTTTTTATTGACACTACATATTTTTATACACATTCCAATACTTAAGTAAACATCAGCTCTATTTACATAACTTTGTGTGAGAAAATCTGACTCCAAGGTTAAAAACAGAAGGTTATAAAAAAACAAAGCTTTAGCAAAAAACCCAAGGCAACAAAGTCTCTTTGGCAGCCCAAGAGACTTTCAGTCACATGAAATTCAGTCTTGCACCTTGCTCACATGGTAAGGGTTCTAGGCAAGAAGATGCCTGCAAGGCCAGGCACAGACTCCTGCAGTCCCCTGTGATGGTGAGGGAGAAGACTCCCAGTTGAGAAAGGTAAAGACATGGCAGTGGGGAAGAGAGGAAAGTGGTGATTATGGACAGAGGAAGAGAAAGAGGTGGAGTCTCTTGCAAAGCAGAAGGGTTGGAGAAGGAACATGAGTTGTGAGGGAAAGAAAGGCTGGGGCAGAGGGGCCACAGCCTGGGAAGGTTATTTAAGAGGTTGGAGAGGAGTAGGAAAGGGGTTCATGATTTCACCCGCTGCCAAAACACTGCAAAGTCCAAGGCTTTACCTCTCCTCCTGATCAGCAGGGTCTGCAAGGGAGACGTGTGTTGCCCTGGTTTTTGCTAAAACCTTCTGTTTTAACCTTGGAGTCGGAATTCTTTCTCACACAGTTTCATGTAAATAATAGCCAATGTTTACTTATTGTTTACAATGTTTACTTATTACAATGTTAATGGTATTTTCTGGTTTTCATTCCTTTTGTGATAAAAGAACTTTGATGAGCATCTTTTTTCTCCAGTGGGATTGAGGAGGAAGTGACATGTTCTCCAATCCCTTGTGGAGTTGAGAATTGTATAAGACGTGACATATGTAAATAAAGTGGGTCTTTTCCCTCCTTTCTGCTGAACCTAGCAGGTGTGAGAGCATCTTTATTGTGTTTTCCCAGACACAGACATGGTCTGCCAGCACAGTGAAAATAGAATAGGTGGCTTCTCCTTGGGAGCTGCACTTTGGGGAGCTTGAGCTGGATGTGTGCAAACCTAAAGCAAACATTACTAAAGTCCCTTAATGAACAACCATTCCCAGATATTCAAGATGGAAGAAAAACCCCTCAGGCAAGAATGATAGTGTGAAAAAGGGCTTCATTTGTGTTGTCACACTAGATATTCCTGTTGTCTTGCTTTTTGGGTTTTTTTTTTCCTCCAAATAGCCCCCACCCTACACTGACTTTTTAAAAGTCTATCAATGTATGAGGGAACATTATTGCTGCATCGGATGTTTGCAATCTGTGAACGTGAAAGATGGCTCATTTGTCTGAGCAGAGAGAAAATAACCCATCCTAGTTTGATTTTTCTGAATTTCCCAGTGTTGATACTGGCTGTGTTCTGACTGTTCTTTGCACAAGCTGAATGGCAATTGGTAAGTGTGTTTGAGGCACTGTAAGAGCAGCGTCTGGAGTTTGCCACTGACACTTTAATCTAATGAAAAATGCCAGGGACCTTCTGTTGGTTATTTCAAAATATTTTGTTTGGAAGAATTTTAAGACATATAAAATAAATCAGTCTTGTTATATCAACATTTCTCGACAAAAACAACTCCCAGATCTTATGCTTAACATTTTCTCTCCTGCTTGCCTCATACTTGGCTTGCAGCAGAGCTAGGAAATAAACATGTCACTTCTTTCACTGCTCATTTATCAGGAAGGAGAAAAGATGGGGAGAGAGAAATAAAAGAAAAAACTGTTGGGACTCTGTGGGTGTGTTGTGTGATGGCTTAACCTCTGTAATTTTGAGTTCATAGAGCAGTAAAGCCACAACTGCTCTGATCTCTTCCTCTCCATTTGCCTACTGATGCATCAGAGTCTTTAACACCAGAGCCTAAGGATGCACATATTTGATAAAGCAAGCAAAAAAAAAAAAAAAAAAAAAAAAAGAGTGAAGCAGAACGTATTAGAGCACACTGAACAAAAGCTTTTAGCCACTAACCAAGAACTGCTCCAACCAGCAAATGTCACTAATGTGTTCTGAAAAAATAACACAGCTGAAATGCTTGGGCACTCTGATTTCTGTTAAAATGAAAGGTGTGGTGCACAGAAAATGACCCAGATGGTCTCACCATCCATTGTAGAGGGCAGAAGGTGTAATCCCCAAATGGAAGATGTTTATGCAAAACTGCCTTCCGGCTGCAATAGCACCTGCTGGGATAACACATCTTCCTTGGGAGCTGCTGTACTTCTGAGGCGGGTGGCATTTATCCAGCACCCCACAGAACAAATCTTCCTGTTGGGGTCTTGCTTACAGCTGGTGACCTGAACCTGGCTTTTCTATTCGCAAGGGTGATTTTCACTTTAGCAGTTTAAGATACAGCTATTTGTATTTATATTATCTAGATACAAGCAGAATTTTTTCCAGCCTGTTGAGGCTGCAGCAGGTGGTGCTCATTTGCATTCTGCAGATGTTTGGGCTTTCCAGCAGGACTTCAAGAGAAAGAATATTTTCTTTGTTTCTTATAAAGACTAAGACTTTGAATTTTCACATGGAGAAACATGTAACTAGATCTGAATGCTTCTATTATGCTTGCAGAGCTGTATATAAAGTGCTGCTCCATGTATCTGATGGGTGATATTTGTGCTGTGCCCATTTGGCTTTCATACATCTTTTTGCTGATACAAGTGATCAGTTCTAATTCTGAGTGATGGCAGGGCCAAGTCTTGTTTCTGGGTCTTGTCACTGAGATGATTTAATAATTTAACCTGCCGTGATTTAATGTCCAGTTTTTTTTCCTGTGTATTTACATCTCTGCTTGGAATATACTTGAGATATAAAAGTCCTACACTTCTAAAAGCCCTTAAAGGACACAATTGAATATGTCAAAGGGAGTAAGTATTTGAAATATGTTTGTCCTTTTCCTTATTTTATATAACATAGGTTTTAAAATGTAAACGTGCTATCGAGTTAAAAACTAATGCCATAAGTGCTGTATTGCTCTTACTGAGGTTTCCACATTTATACCTGTTTCTCCAATAAATGTAGGATGTTCTGTATATTGTATTGTATTGTATTTAAAATTAGGAGCGACCTAATAGATTTTGAATTTAAGCAGAAAAGAGAACTGTGGCAAATATGAACAGATTATTCTTGAAATGCACTGCTCTCTTGAGCTGTCAAGTGATGTTTCTCTTTAAATGAGCCTTCTCATTTTGGATGCCTCTCTCCCATCTCAATCCCCTGATGGGCGATGCCTTCAGGCATCTGTACACCTGGAATAACTTCTGCAGGAAGCTACTGGATAACAGACAGCTTCAAATGTTGACCTTTTCTGGAGGTATGTTGTGCAAATGCTGGCTGAGCAACAGCTAATCCCCTTGCCGTCTTCCCAGCTGCCAGATGCTGCTGAAGCTTCAGGATGGCTCCCGCTCAGCCCTTGGGATGATCTTCATGAACAGATCTCTGATCCTGCACTTCCACCCCTCATTTAAATGGCAAACACCTTGACATCATCTGTCCAGCCTGGCAATTGTGTGCTCCCCTGAGATCTAGAAGTTTGTCTTTACGGTTCAGCCCTTCTCAGCTTTACAACTTATCCTCTGAACGTTCTTAATTGTGCCCCCTCCAGCTCTCCTCTAAGTCTTGGAGAATTTAATTCCTTGGTCACTTTCTCTCTTCCTTCTGCATCTTATCTGTGAGCAAACTTGTTCACGTACCGTCTTAAGTTACCGTCTTAAGTTCTGATCAGCTTTGTTGGTCCAGACTAAACTGTCTGTGGGTCTCACTGACATAATTTTGTGGGTGGCAGTGTGACTTAAGCCTTGATCAGTCTCTTCCCACCGGAGCTGCTCATCTCTGTTCTTAATTACTGTGAACTCTGCAGTCCTGAAGCCACTGCTCTGTTTGATGGCTGTGTGGTTTTGTCCTGAAGTGCTGCTGCTCATCTTATTTTAATTAAAGTAGTTTCTCCTTAAAGGTTGTTCTTTGAGCACAACACTTAAGAGATCAATTCCCCTTCTTTTTCACTTCCATTGCAGATAAGGAGGGGGGAAAGTCATTAGCATAAATATCTCCAGCAGCAGGGGCCCCTCGCTGTGTATCACTGAAGTGTGTATTCAACTGGCATCAGACAAATGGATGTTGTTTTGGGGTTCTTTTTAAAGGAAGCTAGTCACTTATTTCCTTTCAAATGGAGCAGTCCTCTAGTACCTGAAATCCTGTAGTAAATTAATGGAACAGAAGTCTGTGTAAGACTGTACAGAAACGGAAATACCTTTAATAACAAGTCTCACTCACTGTCTCATGGGCTGCACTTACTCCCAGATGATCACAAGCTGCCCACAATCAAAACCAAACAACACCAAGAACTAGGATTTCAGTTTCCTCAACAGATCTCTCAGGAGAGAAAACTCAATTCTGGATAGACTTGATGGGTCTCTGAGAACTCAGCAATTACTATGGGATGAGCTTTTGCCTCTGAACCTTGCTTATCTTGTCTTCCATTAATCTTATGTACTGTTGCTACCTGTTGCCTTTATTTCCTCATTTTGGTTGTCTTTCTGGCTGCAGCTTGATTTCTGGCTGTGTGAGAGGGGTGGGAATGGCACATGTGATGCAGCCTTGTTGCCATCATCGTGTTTACATCTAGATGAGAAGACCTGCATCCTGACAGCAACACCCTTCTCTGTGTTTACAAGGCTGACTGCTCTGTGTGTGTGTCTGTGTCCTTGGCTTTTGAGTGCTATGTCCTGTTGTTTTAGCCCAGATGTACAGGGTTTCAGTTCTGTTTGGGTTTGCACATGACGGGGTTATACTTCCCCTGTTGCAAAGACCTATAAAAAAATTTAAAGATGGCAACATAAACCTGAAACAAATCACCACAGCCAAGAAACTTGAAATGCTGGAAGTTATTTCTTGAGCAGAAATAATTATAGCATTTGTTTCACAAATTTCTGATACAACTATTTTTTATTTTCCTGAAATATCAAAGCAGAGCGACATTTATGTATTTATGTAGATAGCTGATTTGGAAGTGAAGTGCTTGGTATCCCTGGACAGCAGGTCAGCTGCAATTGTCTGTATGCAGGAGTTGCTCAACACTGAGTCTGCCTGGAGAGGAGGACCGTGCTCTTAGTGCTGAGCAGAGGGTGGGTCCCCCAGGAACTGCCTTTTTTTGGCTATTTCAAAGCTGTTATTGTTCAAATAGGTGAAGTAACTGCCACCAAAAAAGTGCCTGTTTACCACAGGCATTCATTCACACGTGGCAAAGAAGAAGATGTTCCTTATCCAGTGTCCTGTCTCGTGCAGAGTTACTCCTCCATTCCCTCCAGCAAAGAAAGTCTGGTTCTGACATTATTTTCCACAATAAACAAATAATTTGAATGCTACTTTTGGTGGAAAATATATACTCTGGGTCTCTCTCCAACTCAACTTCCTTAAGCTGTGCTTTTGCAAGTTGACAATACAATCTTACCCTCAGACCCAAAACTTCTAATATTGTTCTTTAGGTATGAAAGAGAGTGATTGAAAGATCACTAAAGCCCTTATTCGTGTGTGTCTTAGTTCTAAATGTTCCAAGACTTAGAAGAATTTTATTTGCATGAGTTTTAAGATCTGATTTTTTTATTCTTCTCTTGTATTAAATCGTTAACCTGAAGTTCCAGCTATTAACACAACAGCAAAAACTCAGTGAAATATTAAAACACATAAGCATTTAATGTTTCTTACATCACAAGTCCTTTAGACCTTCATTTCGCTTCATCAGTTTAGAGTATTCTCTGCCCCTTTCTACTGGACTGGTTTGGGAGTTACAAATTAAAAAAAAAATAAGAACAAAAACAAGCTTACAATTATCTTCACTGGTTTTGGAGTCCTTATATGAAAGAATTGTACTCCAGTCCCAAAAGCAATAAAACACCTTCATTTTAGACTACAACAGTTTAAAACAAAAGTCACTAATCCAGGAAATCTCTCCATGTTTACCTCTCTTCCCAGAACTCTTTATTTCCACCTGATCCATCTGCTTGGGGGTTTAAAAAAAAACAGAGAAATTTCTGTGATGTGTGGTGCTGCTAGTGTGTCTATTTTCTACAACAACACTGAGTTTTTAAATTTCTTGCAGTTACTCCATCCAAAACACTTCTGCTCCTGCTACAGAACAATAAATTTCAGTTCCATTACTTTAATATCTATTCATTTCCTTACCTCACTTTGGGAAAACATGTAGTTTGAGGACATTGTTGTGGGTTAATGAAAGCATTCTGTAATCTGTCCATCAGCTGTTCAGCCTGAAACATTTTCAAATTGCCTGTGGTTAAAGGCAGACAAGTGAGGGTTAAATCTGAATTTGTTCACTTCTAATTGTTTAGCACACAGCGGCTGTGAGTGGACCATTCTTCACTGTGGGATCAAATGGTGGCTTTCCATCTGCTTTCTATTTGTTGCAGTTGTTGAATAGTTCTGTTTTGATTCAAAATTATATGGTTTGAAAACACCATTCATTCTGTGAAAATAGTTAACATAGGGTTATGATGGGGGATAACAAATTCCAATAAGATGTGCTCAGTATTAAGAGAAAAACCCTTGTGCTGAATCTGGAGTTTTCTTTCTCCATGGAGATTACATTTCCATGTAGATTTTCCATTTTTCTAATGTTTAGGTTATTAGGACATTGTGGCCTGCAGTGAAAACTCAGATTGCAATTGAATTTCAGGATTTAACTTTTCATTTGCAATTGTTCAAACAGTGGATTTATTCCTTAAGAAGTTCATGAATGAGTGCCTTAGTGCCCTATAGACATGACTTGGTTTTAATAGAAATGCAACAGAAAACTGAAATACCGAGATGCAGAATCTTTTCTGGCTAGAGCCTTTCTGACAATTGACATTTGATAAGAGTCAACAGAAAATATTTTTCTGATTGACTTTAACGCTAAATTAAAGCATTTAATTAATTTTAAATTTTAAAATGGTAAACACATATGAAAACCTGAGACCTATACAGCACCTCTTGAAAATATTGCCTCTTGTATTTATATGTGATGCAATGTCTCGTGTCCAGCTTTTAACCTGGTTCTTGTAGGATAAGACAAGTATATTCTTTATACAAGAGAGTGTGTGTATATGGAGCTCCCTGCTTTCACTGCAGCCATGCAAGGATGTGCAGCAGCCCACATGCTCAGCATGTACTCTGTGAACACCCCGTAACTGCTTATGAAGGGGCACGAACAACAACAACAGGAGGGTGAAAGGAGCACATGCTGAGGAAAAAGAGGTGGAAGGGAAGAAGCTGTGGAAGGTGGATTGGGGCTCCATCTGACCTGGGAGTCAGAAGGGCTTTGGCTGCATTTATGCCCTTCCTACACGTAAACCCCACACCAGTGTAAGATCTGGGATGCACCAGTCTTCTGTGCATATCATACTCCAGCTGGTCCTGAGTCACAAGGAATGGGATGGGCAAAACACAGCACAATGAGCCCCTACAAGCAAGAAAGGGAACTGGACATAATGTAGAATGCAGAAGCTGTAGGTCCATGCACACCACTGCTAGCAAGAGATTTCTGATGTGTGCTCTAGGAACAGTGGCAGGAGCTAGAACATCACATCTGCTGCCTGAGCTGCTCAATGGAATTCTTCCTAAATGTTTATGCTGCTCTTTTTCTTTTAATTAACAATGCTCATGGCTTGCTGCAAAGGTCAATGACTGACACATAGGAATGGGGTGTTAGTGAAGCTGTCTGCCTGACTTTATTAAATAAAGATTAATTTATCCTATGTGTACAGAGTACATTGCAGAGTTGTGTAGGGCTTTGGTCCTGAGTCAGGGTTTCTGACAGTCTCCTTAGATAACAATTTGTCATAGCCATTACTGTCACTTTCCCACAGTGCATATTCAGAACATGGACCAGTTATCTTCTGCTGATGCTCCCACAGGACCTCTGAGGTTGAGCGTTGAACTTCTATCTGCAATCTTATATCACATGCATAATGAATCACATAAGACCACTGGCTTATTTTATTTCACTCCACTATAGCAACTACATCTTTCAGAGAGTAGAATTTGCTCTTTAATTTCAGATTGTGAGAAAACCTGGGGAGAGGGAGAAATTATATTCACTTTGAAAAAAAATAATAACAAAAGAAATCTCTGAAAGATTTTTGTCTTCCTCATGTGTGTGCTGCTTTCTGTGATTCAGCAGAGTTCAACCAGGGCTGGTTTGTGTACAACTGCACTAAGACTGGGCTCAGCTCTCTGACTTACAAAGAACTGGCTCTGGCAAATTTGTGTAATTGCAGGAAGGGTAAGAAGTTTTGGGGGACTGTCAGGAATGTCTGAAATGTGGGGAGATTGGTTCTGTGGGGAAAAAAGGTCTTTATACAAGTAAGTAATATAACATTATCTGCCCATAACTGTGCCTGAAAGGCTTGACTATCAAAGAGGGGAGCGAGTCTGAGATCAGTAGCAATAAACTAATTTGCAAAAAATTTAGCCTGCAGGGAAATTTGCAATTATTACCTATCAAATTAGAATGGTTTCCTAAAACATGATGAACAAGCTGCATTAATTAGCTAGGTTGTTTAAAGCAATATAAGAAAAACCACTGAAAAATGAAATAAAAGAAAGGGTAAGAAAATCTCTTTGATTAGACCATACTGTAGATAACCTATAAGCTGCTTGTTGTTTCTGATTTCCAAGAGTGCTTCTTGGCAATAATAACACATTTGTTGCTCAGTATTCAGTTCTTCTATGCTAACTAATGCAGTATAAAAAAATTCATTGTTCTGTTAACAAATGTGCCCTTTGTAATTCGCAGTTAAATTTATATTAGATGCTTATATTGGCTTTATTGGAAGTGGTATTTCTTGAGGTTCAAGTGATTCGGTCTCAAGAGCCCTAGACAGTTCCCACCATGGAGATGGGTTGTCTCTTTAACTTTATTTCCAGGGCTGTCTGGGTGAAAATTTCACAGTTCCTCATTTTCTGGTTTAGATTTGAATTAGGGTTATTACATTCACATCAAATGAAAATTATAAGTGCTAATCACATTATGTTCAGTGTTGTTTACCCAAGATTATGGCTGTCAAAAGACATATTGCAATATTAGATTTTGAAGAAGCTGTCTCTAACAGTTGTATTATGCCTCAGTAAATGATAAACAGCTCAGATTTTTACTCCCTTGTTGGGGAAGCCTCTTCTAGCACAACTGTAAAATCTCATTAGAAGTCAGCACTGAGCTGTGATTTTCAGATTATGTGCGTGATGCTCACTGTATTTCCTATCCTAATACAATATTTGCCTTCCTCTATTAGTAATACCACCTCACTCTTTCTGGGTTTTACCAAGTTGGAAAACTCCTGCAGTTAATTGAGGTCAATTATTGCTAAAAAGATAAAAAGGCTTGGACTCTAATGAGCATCTCTCCAACTTGTGGAGCTGCTTCTGGAACTACACACCTGAGTCCTTTCATTCTGGACTCTTCCAACCCTCTCTCTTTAGAAAGAAGCCAATGCCTGATCTAATGGGACTAGAAGCCTAAGTATCCTACTGGTACTGGCAAGACATCCTTTAGAGTAAAGTATTTTTCAGTGCAAGCGAACAAAATCAATCTTCAGTATATAAAGATAAAGTACTTCCTTTGCCTTCTTGACTGCACAGTCGGTGTTCAAATGAGAGTGTACAATTTATGTTCTTAATCAATATGTACCTCAGCTTCTTGGAAACAGCTTCGACACGGAAGAGCTCACTACATCAGTTTACGCTCTGTAGTGGTTACCAGCGTGGCATCATTCTATCATAACATTTTCAAAGGCTGCATAAGGAAGATTAAGGAGGACGGAGGCAAAAAAAAAAACAAACAAACCAAACCAGAAAACCAAAATAAACAAAAAAGCTGCAGACAACTCCATAAAATCCACCTGGCCAAAATGTCAAAGAAACCAGTGTAAGGTGAGCAGTGGGTCAACACTCACCTGCTGCAGAACTCAGCACAAAGCAGCACCTATTGTTCTTCCCGTGTTCTGTGGCTGTCAGGAAAGATAGTGATCAAACCAGTTAGA
>VYXC01002076.1:857748-939605 GCA_013397175.1 Platysteira castanea | reverse complement strand
CTATTCCACTTCTAGGGACGTGGCTTGGATTTTCAGAAAGATGTTTGCTTTATTTAAGATTAGTGGGAATTAAGAAATTAAAGAAATCTTTACATTTAGGGAATGGTATCGTCAAGTAAGATTTTTAGAGAAGTTTTTTTTTTTATTTTCCAAAACTTCCAAGATATTTCCAGGATTTGTTAATTATCAGAGAATTTTAAAGTAGAGAATTACCAACTGCATTACTGATGTGCCCTCTTCAATGATAAACCCATGACTGTGTGCATCATCAGCACTGGCACTTGGGATTCTGAAAGCTGTGCCCACACTCTTTAATCTTTCATAATCACATATTGGGCATCTGCAGACAATTTTCCATTGATAAATAATGGTCAGTAAGCAGAGGGTTTTCTGCAAAGAAACCAAAATACAATGTTCAGTATTTGTAACTGAAAGGACAAGTGAAGATGGTAGATGATTTCAGATTCAGATACAGTAAAACGTGGAAAGTTGTAACCAGAGCAGTGAGTAGTACAAAGGTTTCAACACTGTGAAATGCTCATCCCTGTCCTGGGGACACAGTGCAAAGTGCTTTCTGTCTCCATTTAGAGATGTGTCTTCAAAAGGCTGGCAAATGTGTCCTGGGCTCCTTTCCTCAAGAGGTAAGAGTTCCTCTAGATGCTGTGATCTCCTGCCAGCCCTCACCCCGCCTCGTAGCTGGACATGAAGAGAAAAGCTCTCCTGAAAACAAGAAACTTCTGATAACCTCACAGTCACTGTAGTGTTGTCATATAGTGTGGGCCTGAGGGACTTTGCCTAGCAGGACACAAGTGCCACAGATAAAACTTGGCAACTTGTCTTTAAGGCACACCTCCTCTTCCAGCCAAGGCAAACGTTGGTTTAGTGTTCCTAGCCTCTAATCTGACTTCTCAGAAACTTGTCACAGAAACATGTCACATTTTCTTCTCTCAGTGATTTGTTTGCAAACAGAACAAGCCTGGCCACTGGCCAGGTCTCAGCACACAGGACTTTTCAAACACAGGAGTTACTCTGCAAAGACCCCCTATCCTGTGTTTTGAGCAAAGAGGGGTGGTTTCTGGGCATTTTTTCTTTACCATAGAGGATCTTTTAATTATCATATATGAACCCTGCTGTTGTACCTCTTGGATTAAACACATATGCCAACCACCTGCTGTCCAGCACCCTGAAGTGTGAAGATTGCTCTGGCTTTCAACATCCAGTGTTCAAAGCCAGGGAGGGTGTCACTGTGACTTCTGAAGGACTCACAGCCAGACATGGTGACAATGGCACCCTCCGTGTCATTCCTCTGCTTGAAATAAGCTGTGTTGCAGCTTATTTTGGAAAGATGTGGAGTTGTTTGTCCTCAGACAGTGTGATTCAGGCATGACAGAAAAGTTCTTTTCCTTGTGTAAATTAATCTAATATTGAGTGTCATCATCTCTTTTTTCTTAGAACATAATTTTTAGAGGTAGTAGTCCATCAGCTGAGTATCTGCAAGCAAGCAGCACAGGTCAGACCTTAATTTTGTCCTGAGGCTGAGTGCACTGAGTAAAGGATCTCTAATTGATGGCTACTGGTTGAAATACAGACTCTCCCTATTCCTTGAGGATAAAAGCCGGGTGCAGTTTTATCTGGAGCTCTCTTTTATTACCAGCTCTCACTTGAGGGACTCTATACTCAACTGAAAAGACCTAAAGAGCTTCCTTTTCTGCATGGTCACAGGGGGGCTGATGCCAGCATTTTAGAGTTGGCTACCCAGTGGGCAGCAGAGATGTAGGAGAAAGATCACAGGTCTGCAGATGATGACATGTACAGGCAGCTTATCTCTCAAACTGTGCATGTCATAGCAGTTGTTATTTCGTGAGAAAAGTAATGTTTTGCTCTTATCTGTTAGTCTCCCAAGAAAGCTATCTGATAACAGAGCTAAATTGAGAAGAGTCCACACTCTGCTGTTATTAACATTCCCCTTTTACAGATCACCAGTAGAAAATAAAGAAGAAATGACACTAAAAAGGCAGAAGAGATTTCACAAGCAAACACTCTTCCTGGAGCCCGTGAATTAATCAGTAAAAGGATGATTTTGTTCCAAGCATTGATAAGTTGTCATTATAATTCTAAGAGCATTTCAACAGCCTTTCACCAGTTGTACCTCTGAAAGTCTTGTGATTTGTTCATTGGAAAAACTGTACCACGTGTGCGGCTGCTCTGCTTCTACAAGATAACGAGGCATCAAAAGATGCCAGGCACGGTGCCAGATAACGGCGCCATTAGAGCAGGACGACCACAGCACCTCTGCCTAAACAACGCCTCTGCTTGTTCTAAAAGCATCAGAAGGTCACAGCAAATGCTGAGGCATCTGGCCCGTGGGAGGGGTGCCTCTGCTGAAAGCGTGATCTCGAGCTGGGATGTGTGACCCTGGGGTTAGAGGGAGCCATTAACCAACTCTCGTGGCGAATTGAAGAATGTCTAATATGGGGAGGGGGAAACAGGTGATCAGATTATTAACAGTGTGATCGTAAACAGAAGGCTGTAAGAGGGCATTTTCTACTACTTCAGTGGTATGTTAGATTTGCATCTTCCCATTTTGCTAGTTTTTAGAATAAATGCAGATACCTCGGCCTGCTGCCAGCGGAGTATTTACTGCTGGCTTCTGCAGTCAGCTATCTTTATTCTGAAAATAGTTTTAATTCCTTATTGTCTTCTCTTTCAATTCCAAGTAAATATTTGAGGGAATTTATATGCCATTGTTCAATATTAGAAACAATTAATTACATCTGTTGACTCAGAGAAGGATAATGTAGTTTTCCGTATTTTTGGAAGCTGCCAAGAGTATTCCAAGTTCAGCTTATTTTGGGACAATTTAAAGGTGAGGTAAATCTAAACTTTTGTGACATGGGAGAAGAACAGGGGACACAAATAATGGTTTGCCTGCACAGGTGGCAGAAGATGAGAAATGAAGCCTGTAGCCACCCTGCTTGAGGCAGCAATGGTTAAAACCCTCGAAGAAACCCCTCAATGAGATAATAAAGCTCACTTGACAGAATGAGATTTCCTTTCCAGAGAAAGAAACTCTAACAGATCTTAAAGATATCCTCATCTGTTCTTTCTTCCTGCTTTGCAGTACTTTGCTTCAGTCCCACTCTATGTTACACAGCTGCACAGAAGCACTGTATGTCTGTAAAAAGTGAATTTATTAAGTCAGTGGTTTCATCTTACTTATCTCTGTAAAATGTGTGTACAGCTGTCCCTGTACACAGTGATATTTTCATAGAGTACAAGAATAAAGTTACACTTGAGAGACAAAATTGATTTCAAGTTCAGTGGCTGGTGCTGGCACCGGGCCTCCTGCCTGGGAGAGTTTGTTGCTGTGCTTGCAGGGTGTTAGTGCAGGTGATATTACTGACGTGGAATTGGGCTACTCGGATTATCTCGGTGTGAAAATTTTAAATTGCTATAACTGAGAAACGTAATGCAGTAGATGATGGCTTTTGCATTTATTTTAAAGCTTTAATTTTAGGTTTATGAGCTCTTCACAGAGCTGAGTGGTTTTTTAGGATCAATTTTCTGGGTCTGCAGTTTTAAACTCTGCTTTAAATTCTGCTTCTGAACACAATGAATTGCATGGTTTCTGCTTAGCCCAAGCAGATCAAACCTGTTGGGTCACCTAATGAGTGGATGGATGTTGCCCTGAGTGCCGATGATAGGATCCAGCATCCCACTGAAGGCACCATCACTTCTGTTTAAAGAGAGAATATGCCGTGGCCACAGCCATTCCTTAACTTCCATGAGATGTGGTTTATAAAACATACAAGCCTTCATGCACCTCTTCGGGTGGTGGGGAGGAAAAATGGTCATGCCCAGACCCACTGGCCCGCCCTGGGGAGTGTGGAGAAAGGAGTCCTTTCTGCACCCTGGGAAGCCTTGCTGTCCTGGGCATTCTACTCCCAGCCTCAGTACCAGGTGGGTTCATCTTCTTCCTTCCTCAGCCAGCCAAGGGGTGCTAGTCCCACGTCCTGGTGGCATGAGGGGCTACAAAGACCTTGCTTCATGCCACAGCATTCCCTGCAGGAATAAAAAAAAAGGTTGCACTCTGCGATTGCTCATTCATCAAACGTGTGTTCCCCTGTCTCTCGATTATGCAGGCAAACAAAACAGATCAAAGAAATCAGAATTACAGCTCACCAACAGCTCTGATGCTAATAACAGTGGGATGCAAACTGAAAGTAAGGTTGATTTAATTGAAAAGCCAGTGTGCTCCAGAGGAGACCACAAGGATATCAGTGGGAAGCTGACCACCCAAACGATTGCAGTAGCTCCATTGTTTCAAGGTGAGTATCCCAGCTTTGAAATATGAGGGAGCTGAAGACTCAAGGGGATTGCATATGCTAATGCTGGTGTGTGTGTTAAGCTTTCCTGCTCGGGTTTTGGGCCAGATATGAGGTGGCTTCTTGGGAAGGTTGTGCCCTCCCTGGGGTGCTTCAGGAGCAGGCGAGCCAGCTCACACTCCTGAGCAATGCATCTCATGAGGGTTACCCTCGCTGGTTACGAGAGGTTCACTTGGACCAGTAACAGTATCACCATAGCTTACTAAATTTAATCTCTGTTGAAAATTCAAGGCAAAACCTCCTCCTCTTCCCCTTCACAACATCCCGTCAAATGGAGAAGATCAGACTGGTGCTAAGGAGGGATTGGCAATAAAAAGGACAAACATTTAACACTTGGTATTCTTTCAAAGGATAATAATAATGCATCTTGACCAGCCTAGAAGCTGAGTTTGTGTGTATGTATGTGTTTCAAGATACAACTACATTAAAAATCAGTGTAGAAGAATGTAAACACTACACAAATTTAAAGTAAAAGCCAGAGCAGTAGAATGAGAAACCACCACTGCCTGTTCACAGTGGCTCTGGAGATAACTGGAATACAAAACCAACCCAAGCTTGTTTTCATGCAGCTGCCTTGTATGTGAAAAGGGATGAAATGGCATCTGTATGTTTTGATGTTGGGCAAATCCTGCAAAGGATTTATCATATTTAATTTGTCTTTTTTTGTATGCAGGAGGATATCATCAATAAAGCAATGAACCTTGGCTGAGGCAGAGGTATGGCATGGCAATAGCTGTAGCTGCTCCCAAGGTATGTCAGGACCCTATTCAGTTTAAATTCAGGTGTGGGAGGGCCAAGTAGACTGTGCACAGGAGCTCAGGGCCAGCCTTTTGCGTTGGAAGATGCAGATGCTGGGCTTGGAGCACAACTGTGTAATCAGAGGCAGGATGAGGGAGCAGCTCCATGAATAGCTGGCGCTGGGGAGAGGGGGAGCTTAACTGCATTGCTCATGTATGTAAAGGAAGAGGTGATTTCTAATTGTGAAATTCCCATGAAAATCATGTTCTTGTATTTCTGAACAGCGTTTCATAACATTGTGTGTGCACAGGGAAGCTGATGTACAAAAGCTGGATACATATTCACTATCACAGCTTGACTGTTTTTATAATATTACTTAAATGCCAGTACTTGCTGTGCTTTCTAAATGTTGATCCAATTCATGAGAGCTTTAAAGAAAGTGTGTGGGTGGCTGATCAGCATGGTTCTTTTTCTGTTTTATATGAAATGATGCTGTCATTTGCCAAATAAAAAGGAATGATCATGCATATTTCTGCTTTTTTGTTTGTTTTTTGAAAAGGCAGATGTGTAAGTTGAGATGTCAGAGTGTATAGGTTGTCTAGTATGTTCCTGCTTACTGTGAGTTATTTCAAACCATCCTACACTCATGCTAAGAGAAAATTACTGAAATATAAATTTCTTCATTGATTTGCCTATAAAATAAATTAAGGGTTTACACTAGTTTTTAGTAGACAGGATTCTGTACCACAGAATGTTTTAAATGCAAGGATGCTCCAGTGTCTCAGTGGCTGACAGTACAGGCTTCCATGCAGTCATGTACTTAACTAGATACGTCAGGTTAAGCCTATGAGTTGTCCACAGGCTATCCTAATTATCAGTCCTTAAGCATCTGAATGGTCACAGGAACTCAGTTAACCTTCTTTTCCCTTTTTCCTAATAGTAGTCTCTAATTAGCTGTGATGCTGCTCAGAACTCTTTGCACTTTGAGAGAAAACACCTACCTGTCCCTGAGAAACTCCTGATTTAGGGACAAAAGGTTGGAGTAAGAAGTGCTGCTGCTGGGGTGACAATTGTCAGACTCACATCTCATCAGAGACATGGCCAGTGTTCTTCACCAGTGAAAGACGGATTCTTTTCATATTACACTCAATTCTGCTGTTTCTGATTGCTGCTGTAATGTCTCAGCTAAGGAAGCAAATTTTACAGCCAGGACCAGGAGACAGAGCTCACCCAGACTCATACCCACAGTGTTTTGAGTAGGAACTGTCTGCATCCTTCCAGAGCTCCATCAGAGCAACACAGATAAAGGAGTTATGTCTGAAAAACGAGCACTGAGAACCCAGGTTGACAGAGAAAAGTGCCACAGCCTTTACTGTGCCTGTCGGGCTGCTGTACTTGTGTTACAGGAAAGTGATGACAAACCTTTTTGATGTTTGATGCCAAATTAATTTAAAAGACATTGTGACTTAGTGTGAGCTCAAATCTCTGTTCCTGGCACCTGTGCCAAATTTGACCTTGGACCATCACCACCACAGTAGTGTAGCTTCTGAACTAACGCTTCACTAATGCTTCTTTTTTGTTGCCTGCAGTGAAAACATTCAGAAAAGAAACTGAGAGATCAGCTCAGAGCCCTCAAGAAGGAGGGCTCTGAGTTAAATCAAAGGTACACTTATTTACTTCCGTTTTCCATACCATTTTTAAGTAGTCTGTCCTGTGGGTACACCAGCTACGGAAACGCCAAGACTGTAACTCCTTAGAGCAGGAGAAATCTGAACTGGTAGCCACATATGATAAAACATGATATGAGAGCAGTATGTAATGTCATATCCTCTATGAATAAAGACAACAGCACAGAACAGAATATGAAACTGGGTGTAAAGAACTAGTAATTTTCTCTTAATTATGACTTCTTTTTAATTGCTCTGTGTATGACAACCTGCAAACACTGCTAAGCACAGGTTGAAAATACAGACCTCTTCAATTGCAGGTAGTTTCATAGTTTACAGTAGCTCCCAGATGCATTTGGAAGTACTTAAAAAAAAAAAAAGTTAATCGTGGGGTCTACCATCAAGGCCAACTCTGATGTCTACACAGAATAGGATCTGATTACCAAAAGAGGGANTTTAATTGCTATTTGTATATGACAACCTGCAAACACTGGTAAGCATAGGTTGAAAATACGGAAGAGTAATTGATCAGCATGTGAAATAAAATGGGACTCTTCAATTGCAGGTAGTTTCATAGTTTACAGTAGCTCCCAGATGCATTTGGAAGTACTTAAAAAAAATGAAGTTAGTCGTGGGATCTACCATCAAGGCCAACTGTGATGTCTACACAGAATAGTATCTGATTACCAAAAGAGGGGAAAAGTGGATTTCAGCATCACTTGAATTTGTTTTCTTTTCTCTGTATCTTTGCTCATAGCAGTATACACTGAAGTCTCATTGAAACTGAAAACTGCAAATATCTCCTCAGTTACCTAGTGGAACCATGCTGGTTCTGCTTGGCTGACAGCACCCTCCTTCCTAACTGTACTCGTCCAGGTCTATGTGTAACCAGGGAGGTTTTGCACAAACAGCAGCAAATTCATGAGAATTGTGTTTATTGTCAAGCATCCTCTCTTAGGATATGACAAAGAGAGCAAGAAATCAGTTTATGTAATGAAGGAGGATTCCTGTCATAAAAAAGCCTGTGCATTTCCAGTGATTTATTGCCTGGTAGTCCTGCTAACAGAGATTCCCAGAGGCTGGAATTCTGATTTTGTTCCACACAGAAAGGCTGGATGCCTGTTTACATTGCCTAATCTCCCAAATTATGCCTAATCAGGCATTAGCTTTTGATGTCAATTTACACTTATACAAAGATTTTTGACCTTCTTAATACGTGACAAAGAGAAGAATCTTTGTCAATAACTGGAACTGATGTCCAGTTCTAGCTTAGGTTAAAGGACCAGCTTGCTCCACTCCTTCCACTTCTGCGTATTCTCAGTCAGAGAAATAGAAAGCAAATCCCGTTTTTACAGAGAGAGGCAAATCAGAGGAGCTTTCTAGAAAGAATTCTCTGAACCAGGCAGGTCCTCAACACAAGCACTGCAGAGTTAGATTTACCACACAGCTGACTTCGCCCAGGAATGCTTTTAACTTCCTGACCCTCTTACCTTGTTGAGTTTATAGCCTGTAGGAGACTTCAGGACTATGTGGTACCGAAGATGCAGATTTTGTCTGTTTGTCATGACTTGGGAACCAACACGGTGGTAGAACAGCAGTTTTATCACTGCTTTAAGCATGCCTCTTCTTCTGTTGCTGTGTTTTTTAAATTTCTAAGATTGCTAAAGGAAACTGTTTCTCTTTATCTGAAACAAAGGAGTGGTTTGATTTTTCAGACATGAGCAACGAGGCCAGGAGCCATGAATTGATTTTTTTTAAGAGCCCTGTCTGCAATTTGAACTCCTTCAGCCAAGAAGCATGCTATTCATTTTTGGAAACCCAAATTAATCCTGCTTTTAAAGAAGTTCTCTTTTCACCTCATTACTTGTTTACTTGGTTTTTGTAAATTTTTAGAAATAGAAAAATGTTTTTGTTTAGCAGGTGCTAGATGTACAGACTTTGGAGTAGCACTAATTTTTACAGAAGACTTCCTTATTGCATTGGGTAGATTGAAAATTTAAGTGTGAAAATGGATTGTTCCTAATAGTGTGTGTGTGTATGAAATATAGATTCATATAAAAAATTTATTTAGACTACAGCTTGCTTCAGAACACTGGAAATTCATACAGATACACCTTCAGATTACTTTTTAGTGTAGACCTGATCTCATTACATTGTTTTGATTTATACAGAATCCTAAAGGACACCGTTTCCATTAACCTGTTTCCTAGAAATATGGCTAAACCTGCCAAATGGTACTATGAGAATGTGATTTCTCATATTATGTAACTATTATGCATAACTTCCTAGGAGCACCTCTTACAAAAACCTTTCCCATAATACTGCAAATACCACTGGAGAAATTCTTATTTTTAACCTTCTGCTCAAAATGGTGTAAATTGGGCAGTCACAAACAAGATCTGAATAAAGGTGTGCTGAGTTTAAAAGCTCCATTATTCATACTCTAATTGCTCCTAGAACACATTTGCCAGGGAGGTCTGTGGAGGGTGGTGCTCGGGTGGGGATGCACTCTAACACACTGTCAGTCCTAAAGCACCTGTGGATTTTACCATTATCAGGTAGATTTGTTTTGATTTCTTCTTAGAGAAGGATAAACGAGATGGAATGGGGCTGGTCTCCTGCTGCCAGAGAAGGTCAAGAAAACCCTGAAACACAAGGCTCAAGACTTGGGATGATTCCTGCTGGCTGATGTCCTGGTCTGTGTTCTTTACGTTGAATTTTTCCCGCAGTAGGATCTGTTCAGAGCCACAGTGCATTAATCAGGATGAGTCATGCTGGCTCATACCTGCACTCAGCTGTCACAAAGAAGTGAAATGAGATTAACCTCTCAGATATCATCTGTTAATTGCTGATCTGCTTGAGGTTGCACTGTCCACATTTCTGCCATGCTAGTCCAAGCTCTCTGAAGCACTGAGAGTCTCTGCTCCAGGCACTGGTTTTACCTTGACCAGCCACGTGGTTATTGCTGTGGCTTGGGGTCAGCTATCACACAACGTTTTGAGGTGTTCTCTCTTTCTTGATTTTTCAGTGGATTTTTGGATTTTATACAAGTCCGAAGTCCTTCCATTTATGCTCCTTGTTCTAGGGACTCTGAGCAGAAGTTGTGCTTTGGTGACATCTTCTGGATAAGGTTGCCACTGGAAGGACTAATTAACTTCATCTCAACTTCTAGCCTTCTTGTGCTTGTTTCTGATCTCTTTTGAGAAAAAAAAAAAGCTCACATGTGCCTGGTTCCAGTGATTAGCACCCTGTCTGAAATTTAATAATGGGTTTGAGACTCCAAAGTGAAAGATGAAAATGGATCTGATTAAAAGCAAACAGAAACTGCTTACATGGTGTTTCACACACAGATGCAATAGGAACTTTTGTCTTGCACTTGGATAAAAGATGTCTTTAACTTCACTTAGTATTTTTCTAATTTTCCTGTTAGGACAGGTCTGTGCTCTGTTTCCTGTTGGCTAGAGTAATCAGAGAAAAAGAGAGGCTTTTCTTGGCCCAAGCAAAGACACACACAGCCAGGTTTCCTGCTTTTAGCAAGTAGATGCCTAGAGGAGAGGATAAGGTCAAGGTAAACCAGGAGCAATAATTCCAAAAGCACGTTTTTATCCACAGGCAGAAATGCCATAGTAGAACTTCAAGACAGAGGTAGTAACTTGTGTGTAAGAGGTTGTGATGGATTTTTCTTCGATAAAGTCTTCCAGGTGCTCTTTTGAGCCCATATACCATTTTTAGCCTCCATAATGTCATTCAACCAGGAAATTATCATCTTCTCTCTGTCATCTGTGGAAATCAGCCTCTTCACTTTTTTTTTATTTTGAACTTGACACTCACTAGCATCACTTGATGCCCCATTTGCTTGTATTGGAGAGGATGGGAAGTATTAGCTCTTCTTTACAGCATAGAACGTTTTTCCTGTTAGCTGATAATCCCTGCTCTGTGGTGGGCCTGGCATCTCCAAGGAATGCTGTTACCATGTTTCTGCCTTCCCCTTCCATTCCGTGCCAGGAGAGGGGGTGCACAGCACTTACAGCTGCTCAGCTACGGTATCTCAGAGTTTCTGGAAAGCTCCAGAGCCTGTCTGGAGGTCCTGGCCATTTGCTACTGCTTATTCTGTCCTTTTGCCACATGTTCACCTTCCCTTCACTTTGCCCATTATTCCATAGTCCTTCTGCCAATTTTGCATCTGGAAAAGGACCTCCCATGTCTTCTGCTCAGAAAGAGGAACTAGGTCTAGCGCTGGAACCTCCTCAAACTATTTAATGATAATTGCAGGTGTAAAGAGACTCACTGAGGTGTTTGACCATGGTTTATTTTCTCTAGAAAATTATATCATGTGTTGGTTATCTGTATGTCCTCTAGATTTTAACCTTAATAAGTTCAAAAAAGTGTTGGGTATGTCATTGGGGGTTTTTTGTTTGTTTTTAATACAGTTTACAAGTTGTTCCTTGCACATTTTTGTCTGTGTGCTGCAGAGTTTGCAGTCCTCATTAGAAGGACATCATGCTTTTTTTGTTCATAAAGATACTTCCTTTCTTTTATTAATACCTTTTACCTTGGCACATAGCCATGCTGATTTCCTTTCAGTTCAGTGTTCCTGATTTTCTTCTATTATTTTGTGATTTTTTAATTTGCTCTGTGCACCCGAAGAGGAAAATCTAAATAGTCTTAATGTGCCTCTAAAAATTTAACTCGTTGCAGTTACCCTTTCCACCTTACTTTCTTGACAAGATTGACTCTTTGGGTGAATGTCCATATTCTAATCCTTTAAAATAAGTGTAATGAGCTAGAATAGTGTTGCCTTTTGTCTGTGGATTTGATTTTAACTTTTCTGCCAATCCCCTTGCCACCTCGGAAAGCTGGATATGAATTTATCCCTGCTTTACATGTTTCATAACTCTTTAAGAAAGTGTGATAATACTGTTTCAGTGTACTAGACATTGCTGCTGGACTGTTTCAAAAGGAACTAAGCACTGACCTCAAAATTTTCCCCTATCACAGACTATGGGAAAGCTTTCATTTTTATGAGGGTCAGATTTGAACAACTTTGAACCAATTTTTGAAAACCTCTGGTCCAAATATTGATCCTATAATTTGTCAGTCCCTAAATATGTTTTGAAAACTTACTCGCCCAGACTTTGATGGAACAGTGTTTCCCCTTTTACTGCTATTCCCCAGCATTCCCATGTGCCCACTGTGCAGTCTTTCCCAGACAACCCACTTTGCACTGGGGGCCTTCTGGGGCAGTTGTGCCCCCAAAACATTTCATTACCATCCACCCAGCACTTGGGGAAGATTCATACCCACCAGACAACACTGTGCAAGGTTAAAATAGCATTCAGGCAAGAAAAACATCTCTGTTGCTGCTCACAAGCAAGTTGTAAGCTTAGAGCTGAATGCACAGTTCATTACCCTGCTCTGCAACACACGCGGCAGTTTTGTGGGAAAAGGAAGGTGGATCACAGCTGAGCACTTGTGTATTTTGCGCTGTGAGTGAGGCTGAGCACTGGTAATGAAACACAGAGCTTAGCACAAATCCACAATGACATCACCTGGGGGAAAGGCCTCCACACCAAAGCACCTCTAATCTTCTTCAGTGGGAGGGAAATGTAACAGTCTGCTGGCACAAGAAAGGCAATTAATTTTGTTTTTTGTCAAAGGAGTTGCTGAAAGCAAGTTTCCAATACTGCCTGTCAGAAAAGCTTAGTGGTTCCATAGGGCTTTAAAGGTAGGAGGCTTATCAGATTTTAAAATATTTATCAATGTTTTTGTTTGCTGCTAAAGTAGAACATGTTTGCAGACAAGGTTCAGGGGTACAGGGACTCAGTCATTAGGTCTTAATATTTTCCTCCCCCATAATGATTCATTTACAATGCAAAGATATTTCTGTCTAAATCATGCTGAGCAACTCTCTAAATAAGTCAAAACTGCCTTTCCTTCCCACTGTGCCACTGACGAGCACCACCAAAGTGGTGAGAGCTGCCTGGCTGAGACAAAGGCTGACGTGAGGGCTGGAGATGTTCAAGTCACAAGAACCACTGCACATTTTATATTACCTGGAGAGCTGCTGAACAGCTGTCTGCAAACATCTGGAACGGTGTCACAAACTTGTTAGACAGCTGCAGCTCTGAAGAGAGGAGTTACTGCCCTCCTTCAAGCAGCAGCTGTTACAGGTCTCGTACAGATGACGCAGGTCTTTGGACACAGGGTCCAACCTTTGTATCCTGGCCATAATGAAACTGGGCAAGTTCTGCCACTCTCAGGGAGAGAAAGTACAACACCCAGAAGGTTAGAAGTCCTTCTGTTAGAAGTCCTCTACCTTGATAGGTTTTTGGTTGAAGAATTTAATGATTTTCTTTCAGGAAGATGGATGGCTGCTCTCCAGGTGGCTCAGCACCACTTCCTTTCTGCTCGCTTTTCTGAAGCCTGATAGTGACATTTCAAATCTAATCATCATTTTAAATCCTGGTAGGAACCAATTTCATATCTAATCTAAATTGAGGGAAATAAATAGGTTTATGCCACAGGTGAGTTTGCCTTAATCTACTTCCTGCTTTTTAGAAGTCAAAAAGAGTCCCAGAAGTTTTGAAGTAGAACTTGAAGAATTACACAGTGCTTCTGATGTGAGATGTGCTTAGTCAGAGATTGACAGCTGTCCTGTTTTTTCTTGGAACATAGGTGGCACTGGCTGGGAACTCCATGGCAACTTTTCACTGGTCTTGTTCAGTATTTCTTCAGCACTGTCACAGTTCCACACAGAAGCTCTCTGTAGCTGTGGCAGTTTGTCTCCGGGAGGTTGGAATTACAGTTGTCTGCTTCATCCCTCTCCTCACAAAAAGGGACTGCAAACATTAGGTCAAGCAGACAACCTGCTTGTAGGACACATTCATGGTGCTCTCTAACACTTTAATATCTTACTGAAACTCCAAGGCCCACACTGATAAGAACCACTCTGGGTTAGGGCCTTTGTTGTCAGTTTTTCTATCCATGTGGTTCAGTCCTTTATAAGATAAGGTGCAAAGAACTTGCACTGAAGAAACTCAAGCACATTAGAATAGCTGGCCTTAAAACAAACAAAAAACCCCCCATAAGATATAAGCATATAGGTAACAAATACAGAATGATCCAAGATTGAACTGGAATGTATTTTTTGTATAGGTACTCAATCATCTTTATATTTTTTGCCAGGAATCTCTAAATCATGTCCCAAGTGGTTGGTTTGGTTTTTTTTAAAATTAGACATTATTGTGCCTACATAATTACTGCAATATATGTGTACGTATACATGTACTTACATTACATATTTATACATAATGTATTACACTTGTAAGTGTACTACATATGCCAGATTTTTTAATTTTTATTTGGAGTGAACTTTTTGAAATGCTGATATTTAGCGAGTAAAACACTTCAATTTTTTGGTGTCATGCATTAAAAAATGAAATAATTTGCTGTTTCTGGTTCTGTTTGGACTGCAAATTTTGTTTAAAATTATTCCATCTCATGAACTCTCTGCTGTCCCAAACATTATTTCAGCACTAGTGTGGTTTTTTCTGAAGCTGTTGCAAATGTTTGCTGTCATAAAGGTGTTGCTAGAATTGTGCCCCATGTAAAAGTCTGTTAAATGAGCAGTTCATTATATTTACAAAGTCATACAATTTAAATTGAATGCATCAGACAAGTCCTGCCGTTAGTAGCAATGAATTTCTCATGTTTTGATGTGACAATTTTAACATTCATAAGCCTAAGTGCTGAGAGATTTTGAGGTCTCCAGAGCCTGGGTGTTTTGTGTCACACAAATTGTTCCCTAAGAATGGCATAATTGTGAGATTGAAAGAGGAAATCATTAGTTTAACCATGATGTTTTGCTGAGATTTGCATTTCAGTGACACTGAGGCAAGCAAGCAGGTTTAAAATTAATGTATTTCAGATGCCTTTTTAAATCATGGTTGTGGGGCCTAGATGGGCTGGACTTGGACCTGTCAAGACAGACTTACCAGTTCAGAGCTCCTCTCTCCACTGCTTTAAAAATGTGCATGCTGCCCAGGTAATGTGTGTAAAACATGGAAAAAATTAAGAGTTCTTGAAAGCTACAAGGAGCAGTGGAGAGCCTCATGTTCTCACCTCAGATCTCACCATCAGGCCTGGAATAAGCACCTGCCTCTTGCAAATCCCTCCCTTCTGTGCTTGTCTCCCGTTCCCGCTGTGGTGGGTTATCTTACAGCAAGTTCTTTCTGTGGCCTTAACAGTGCTTTAAGACAGGCAGTGTGGGCTACTGCAGACCCAGTCCCTACCTCTAGAGCTATTCAAGTGGTGGCTGAAAAAGAGAAATGTCAGCCATGAATGTGTAGAGCAAACAGATTCTATTTTGCCAGTAGCTTACAGCGTGAAGGCTTAGGCACTTCACGTGAACTTGTTTGTACTCCTGTTTGGTATTACTTTTTTTTCTTTTATCATCTTCTGCCCTGGCAATAAAAAAAAAAAAAATTGCCAAATAATATATACATGTCAATGGTATCATAATACCTTCTACAGTTATGTAGGAATTGCTCTTTGTAGTGTCAGCCATCCTTAGCATGTGAAATATTTTATGAATGCCTTAAATGAAATGGGCTGAGTGTCTGCCAGGATATAAACACCTTCATTGCTCTGAATTTAAATGATACGTCAGAGGAAAGAACAAGATTAAAGCTTCATGCATATTTTAAAAGAGAAATTTGGGTCATCCTGCACAAATGCTGAATTTCTTCTCTTTTTTTTTATTTTTGGAGAATGAGCAAAGCACTGTGCTTGTCCCCAAGGGAGGAACAACTTTGCGTCCTTCACCAATCCTTCTTTATCCCCTGCCTCATCAGAGGGGTCAAAAATTGAGGGAGGGAGAAGCAGTATTTGCTCTACAAATGTGTACGAGCTGTGCCTGCTCCTGACGAGCTGCTTCTCTTCCCTTCTTCCCACTCCCTCCTGACAAAAACCAAAAGTCAGGCTGCTGCTAGAGCCAGGTGCGGTGTCTCCCAGAGCACAGGGGTGGTGTGGGCAGGAGCGATGGGGACTTGGGCTCTGCCCTTCAGCCCAGGGATGGGCAGGATGGCTGGGACAGTGGGGAATAGGGCAGCATGAGGAGAAGCTGCACAAGGCATAGGTGGGATATTCACCTCCTGCCCTCTCCAAAGTCCCCCCGAGGCTGGTGTGGCTTTCTTTCCAAATATTTGTCTGCAGAAGTGTAATGGAGGAGAGATCGAACCCTCCACGGAACTAAAGGTTCACCCAAGATAAAAGGTGATCCAAGCCCTCTTTTTCTTACTGTAGAGTCCAGGCCTCTAAACAGTTTTACTGGATTCAGTAAAAACTTAACTCAGAGAAAAAAAAAAAAAACTGAATTCAGAGAAAACTGCTGGGCAGAAAGGAAGCTACATACACACATTCAGCCTTAGCCTGGGGTTTTCCAAACACCAGACTCATAATATCCAGGTTTTTAATTTTCAAGAGTTTTTCTGAAGTTGGATGTTTTGAGGTTTTCTTCCCTTTGTTGAATCTCCCTTCCTGTCCTTCAGTGTGCTCGTTTAGAGGTGACAGCTCCCTGAATGACAGAGGACATCTCAAGCAGGTCCCTTGTGCTTCAAAGCTCTCCGTGAGCCATAGTGAGGCACCCAGGCACAGGCAATCCTGCCATGCGCTGAACCAGCTACATCTGTGTTAGTGATGCTTTTGTTGACACGTCTGTAGGCTTTTCCTTTCTCCCTTTGGTGGAAGAATAGGAACCGATCGTTAGAAATGTACTGCCTGCATTTTGAATGAGGAAGCTGTACTGCACAGGATTTTCTTGGCAGGAGTGGATAGTCTTTATTCCTCAGGTGAATTCACTTTATTTCCTTTTGAATCCAACACAGTATTTTACTAGTAGTACTGTTAAATGTTTTTCTCCAGTCTAATTTTGTTTTGCTTTAAAGAAACTTTGTAGTACTGATTGAAAGAGCAGTACCGCCAGTTCATCATGATCTTGTTAGTTACAGATGCTTATGTACTAACAAATTGATATGAGTCTTCAAGACTTCATAGTCATTTCTCCTGGTTCTCTTTTGCAATAACTTGATAGTTCATTTGCAGAGGAGGTTTTCTTCTTCCTGGTCAGTACTGACACCATTTCAGCAAGCGTTGGTAGAAGCATGGGCTGCAGTGAGGACACTCCTTGCTGGGCAGCACAGTGAGGAGTGCCAGTCTGAATGCTGAACCAAAAGCATTCAAAAATAAAAATCTCCATTTTAAAGATGCAGTCCATGGCTAGATTAGCCAATAAAAGGTGTTCTCCTCAAGGCTACCCCTCTGTGATGGGACACTTCAGCCGGAGGCACTCGGATGTTTCTAAGATGGACTGTGACAGTGTCACCTTTTCCTTCTGTATACGGTAGCTGGAAAGGGTTGTGCTACTGAGTCTTGGGAGAAGACCAGACACATTTTTCATTAGCTAGCAAAATGTGAAGTGGTGGGAAGAGTGATTGATAGGACAAGAAAAAGGTGCAGGAGAGCAAAATGCACAGGGATTTAAGTCAGGATTGGTTTCAGCCTTTGCTTTCAGTTTGTGCCAAGTATGGGCAATGGGAGCTCCCAGAGTTTCTTTCCGCTCCTTGGCTCAAGGCAGATCGAGTCGTGCCCCTTCACCTCCCCTGTACCTCCTGCAGTGGGTGCAGCAGAGGCGATGGACACACTGATGGGCACACCCAGGGCCTGGCAGGCACCGAGGAGGATCGCAGGAGCTGAGTGAGACATGGGATGTGCCCTCAGGCTTTGCTCTGCTCCCTTGTATGCAAGGGTAAGGAGCCAAAGGAAGGTGGTCAATTCCTAGGAAAAGCATTACGAAGTAGTAATAAAAATCTTTGTGTCAAGGCTGAGGAATATTTCCACTGTGGCTGTTGGACCAAGATGAGCGGTGCCGCCTGCCCGCACTGAGGCCAAACCTCTGTTTCCACGATGCTCCTGCACAGCGAGGGATCACTGATGCACGGGAGCATCTGCTGCTGCTGAGGTGCATCAGGCACCATTTACATGGGGGGTGCAGGAAATCTAGCTCATAACTGGGATGGAATCCTTCATTTGCCACAGTTAAAGACTGGACCCTAAAATGGAGTAAGATACACAAGTAGAACGACCTCCTGCTAGACCTTATGCACCAACAGAGTGGGATAATATCCCAAGCTGCTGGTGCTCAGGTGTGAAGCAAAGGGACAAAGCCAACTGCTTTTTTCTTTTTTTATCTGAAGGAAATAAATAGAACTGCAAATAAAACACTTGTGATTGTCATGATCCAAGATCTATCCACTTAAACTAATCCTGTACATTTTGTTCTGTTCTCATCAGTGCTGCAGATCTCTGTCTGCTTGGCCAGCACTCTTCCTCAAGAAACTACTATATTTCTGCAATCCTGATGTTTCTTCTCCTGGTTGGGAATGAAAGAGCATAATCTGTCCACTCTTTGTCAAAGGATCAAACACCTATGCCTGAGCTTTTGAAGTTGTTCATAATATCTTCTAGTTCATTTTCCATTTTCCATACATAGCCTAAAGCACTGTCAGACCACTGAACACATGAGCAGGGTCTTTTCAATCAGGCAATTAAACCTCAGACAGCACCAGCAGCAGCAGCCGTGGCTGTGGTGATGCTCCTGTGGTGCCCGTGCCTTCACCACCTTTGGCACTGGGATCTGCTGGGGAGGGTGAGGCTACCAGCACTGCAGGATGGGGAGGAAAAGCACCAGGGTGGTCCAGCTAGGAAGGGGTGCTGGGAGCTGCTGCTCTGTAAATTCAGGGGCGGATGGAGAGAAAGGGAGGGCAGGCGAGGCAGTGTCAGCTGCCTGCAGTGGGCGGGAGGCAAATCCCTGCAACACAGCCCCGAGATGCTGAGTGATGCTTTCCCTTGACACTACCTTCCCAACGGGCCAGTTCCCAAAAAAGCCAGATGCCTGAGCAAAGCAGTAGCTTTTTCCACTCCTTTGGCCATTCCTCTGCAGGCACATGAGGCAGCAACACTCCACCATGATGCACAAGCAGAGGGTGACAATCTCCAAACCACATCTTAGCAGACCCTAATGTGGGGAATCCAGCAGAGATTTTAATGATTAACAGGCTGGTCTGGTGCTTGATGAAAGAAAACTTGATCATTGTGCTAGCTTTACAAAAGGAGAGAAAAAAAATCCTAGGTCCTTTTGCAAAAGAACCTGTGGATCCAGGGAAATCATGCTGTATGTAAATTAAACAACTTTTTGGCTGAATTAGGTCCTTCGGTTGCTAGTTAAGAACATTTTTAAAGTCTGGGGTTTTTCCCCCACTTATTGTATAAGGAATGGATTTAGTTTTGTGCAGTTCTGTTAATCTCAATTCTGGAAATGGGATCGTTTTCCTGGATTACTGAGATGGGGTGATAGGGGATTCAAGACAGGAGATGCAGCATCTCAGTTTTGTGGTCAGATTGAAAACCACTAATTTTTTTAGCATCTAATATTTTAGCATTTCACTTACACAGACTTGTATGTGAATGCTGAGTAGTGGAGATGCTGTTTGGTTCTTGTGGAAATTCTCATCCAGGGGTGTCAAAATGCTTTCCAAGGGAGCCTGTATAATCTCCACTTGACATACACATACACTGAGGCACTGAGAGGAGCTACTTGCTCAGAAGTGTCCAGCTCAGCCCAAACAGAACAGCCAGCACCACATTTGGGCATTTTCTGCCTATTTTCCAGGACATGGTGCCTCTGGAATAAATTTCAGGCATGCCACAGATGCAAGGTTGACCTCTTCTTGGTTAGCTTGTGTCAAGGAGAAACAAACTCTTCGCTGTGTACACTGAAACAATTCAAAGCATTCCAAAGTCAGATTTAGAATACGTAAGTCCAGAGCTAATAAATTTCTTTTTATTTGAAGGTCAGCTTATGTAATAGATTTTTTTTGCTTTAATTAGACAGAGACCACGTTGTGTTCTGTATTGATGTGCACATAAATAATTGAACTATGATAATGTGATATTTTTAGAAATTCTTTCTGGACATCTGTGTGAAACCCTACACCTAAGACACAGAAAATATCACTACGGCTGCCTCAGACAGCTTCTCCATGAGAGCTCCTTTTATCCCCATTTTAATCATTTGAGACTGACTTGCCATGTAAATGGTTTGTTTCCAAATGCCCAAGGCAGGGCCCAGCTCTGACTTCTTGCCCTACTCCTCTTGTGGAACCCATCTACCATGGGTGAAGGCTTCTCCCTGTCCCTCTTCTCCTTGGGTAAGGACCCTGCCAGCTCCTCTGTGCTCCCCTGGCTCTGTGTTTCGGTATCCATCCAGCCTCCTGTTCCCTGCCACACGGCATGAGGGACTTCTCGCAGCCTGCCATGGGTGACCACAGAGAAATGTTGGCTTGAGCATGAACAAAATGCAAATAACGCCAGCACTGCAGGGAACCCAGCTGCAAAGCAGGCTCTGTGTGTTTGTATATATCTCCGTGTGTGTGTGTGTGACTTCCAGCCAACAAGTGATGTTCCAAAAGGACCTGTGTGACAAGGTCATGACAAGCAATCAAATGTGCTTGGAACACTCGATTCACTGCTTCCTTAACCACTCCACCCCGGGCTGGGGGAGAGAAGCAACAATTCACCTTTTTCCTGTGTATGGAGCCTAGCAGGCTGGGGTGCCTGCTGTGAGCACCCAGCAGTGGAAGGTGACACTGGGGTTTGTTTTTGTCATTATGTTGCCTCCTGTACGCTAAGCACAACTCCCGTCCCTTAAAAGAAGGAGGAAAAGTTCCTTGGAGAAACACACAACTTGTTACAATATCTCCGTGGAGTGCCCCACAACACGGTGTGCCTCCTTCAAAGGTTCAGAAAGGCTTTGCTCCAGGGTGAACAGAGGGGCGAACAGGCAGCTGGCAAAATGAGGAGGGAAAAGCGTGTAAGTGCAGCCCATCCAGCCTCCACAGCTCTTTGAATTTAGTGGGTTTTTTTGCTTGACATATGCTTAAGTTCAGAATAATAGTAAGTGAAATTTCAGAGCGTTGTACTGCACTTTTGGGGGTCAAGTTGTTTGAAAGATGGAAAAAAATCGTGTTAGCATCATCACCTACTAAATGCATTGAAGTTTTAACTCCCTTAACTGAGTGAGAAGCATCTGCCACCCTCAGGAGCTGGGGAAAGACTCTTACTTGTGACTAAATGAAAGGTATACACACAAAAAAAGGGAACAGCAACACTAAATGCAGCCAGCAGAGACCAGATCATCTCCCAGGCTTGGAATTATGGAGCAATGAAGATTTACCCACTATGGAGGAGGCTCAGGTAAGGTGTTTAAACAAACTGGGCATGCACAAATCTTTGGGTCCAATGGGAAGTACCCATGAGGGCTGACAGAGCTGCCTGATGTCATTGCAAGGCCACTCCTGATAATCTTTGTAGAGTCATGGCACTGAGGATCCTGAAGACAGGAAGAAAGCAAATGTCATTGGCATCTTCAAGGAGGGCATGAAAGAGAGTTGCAGGGAACTGCAGGCTGGTCAGTCTCACCCTGATCCCTGGGAAGGGGATGGAACAAGTTATGCTGAGAACTTTCTGAACACATTAAAGACAAGAAAGTGACTGGGAGGAATCAGCATGGATTTATGAAGGGGAAAACCTATGTGACTGACCTGACAGACTTCTACAACAAAACCATTTGCTTGGTGGAGAAGGGGAGAGTGGGGGATGATATCACCTTGAGCTCAGGGAGCCTTCCAGCACTGTCTCCTGTAACATCCTCATGGACAAACTTAAGATAAATTATGGATTCTATTGCAGCTGTCGGTTAATTTATCTGGAAGCCTGTAACAATGCAGTTGTTTCCTTAGTTGGAAAAGAGACTGTATTTCTTTCCTGAACTAGATGTTCTTTACGTGATCAAGGTCTTCGACTTACTCTTTCGCTTTGTAAAGTCACCACTGGCAATGTATGGTACAAACAATCTGATTTTGTTTAATTTGTGGAAATAGTTTGGTGCCAACTCCACATTGCACAAACCATCTATTGGGACTAAAGGAAACTGTACAGTTTGCAAGTGTTATTAGCCCTGCTGATTGATACATCACACAGTGTGGATTTCCCAGCAGATAGTAACACTAGAAATACTCTTCTTTTTTATTTTTTTTTTCTCTTTAGCAATTAAGAAAATTCCCCAGTTAAAACTGCTGATTTCTCTTTGGCAGGGGAAGTATTACTGCTTTGAACTCCAGAGCTGCTGGAAAAAGTTTAATGCCCAAATGAAGTGTCTAAAGGCCTAAGTCTCCTTTTGTTTATGCAGGCTGGGATCAGTGATGAGCCTTGAGAAGGTCAAGGCAAAGTCTAGCCAATGACTTAATTATTTTAATGTTTTTTAGATGACTAATTTTGTATTTATTCTTACACTCTCAATGTGTTCTGGAGCAACACTGCAAATAACTTGGTGTTAAGCTGCCTGGTACCCCCATGTTGTTAACTGCTCTCTCAGCCATTTGGGGGTCACTTTTTGTGCTGACATTTATAGCCACTGCAGCAGAACTTCGGGGAAGATCTGTGACTTTTTAAAAAAGCTAGCACTTTGAGAAGGCTGTTTTATTTCTGAATTGGTGAAAGTCTGTGTGTTTTCAGCTCTTCTCCCCTCCAAGATATAAATGGCGGTCTGAGAGAGCAGGGTCTGAGCAGACCACCACTCTTGCCTAAGTGACTTGCAACACCCCTCATACTGGGTCAGCGCGAGAAGGCTGCTGAACTGCCCCAGTGACCAGCTTTGCCTCTGCACACAATTTGGGCTGGCTCAGGGCACGTAGCCACATGGAGAGTAGCAAACCCAGGCTCTGAAGCTGCCACTGGCCAGGAGCAGGATATACTCATTCCCTGGCTTTCCATAGTGATAATTAATTTTTATGAATGAGGGTGAGGGAAAGGATGTTAGAAACAGATTGATTATAATAGGCTTTTAATTAAAATGCTCAAACCACAGTTTAAACTAAAAATATCCCATTACTTATCCTCACTTTTTCCCGGGCACCAAGGCAGTGGGTGATAATGTAACTAATGATCTGATTGTCACTGGCTTGTATAATGAGGTGTGTCTGGGGGCTGATGGGATTATGCCATCAATCAAGGCCCTTTGCAGCACTCCCTCCTTAAATGGCGCTCCCAGCAGGGCACTGTATGCCTGTGCCAGCTCCCTCCCAGCTGTGACCTTTACTGTCTTTCCCCAAAGTGATGAGCTCCCCTGAGGGGTGCAGAAGTTGGGATAAAAACTGCCGAAGTTAGATGGTCTTCTGCACATGGTTATAGCACTTCAGGGATGATTTTGCTGGGAGGTGGCTGCTTTGTGGCTTTAACCTGCCAGTAAACCATTTATTGAAAAACTTACTGACCAAAGAAGGCTCCAGAAACTGGGTCCTGCCACTCCAGCTCTGATGTAGAGGACAACCAGGTGCTGTCCAGATTAACGAGGGTGACAGCCATCAACTTGCTGTGGCACACCTGAGCTTCCTGAGGAGAAAGCTCTGTTTGAAAATCCCGTGGGAGCTTTCCAGTAGCTCAGCTGAATGCAGACTTGAGTGATTGTGCTCCAGGCATGACGGCCACCACAGTGCCTGAGCGGGGCTTCCAAGGACCGGAGTGGCATGTGTCAGACTCCAGAGCCTGTCTCACAGCCAGGATGTGTTTGCAGCAGGACACAGAGGGTCCCCACCAGCCCATCCTGTCCTGCTGCAGGCAGCCCTGCGGGTCCAGACTTGCCCCAGCCACCAGCGTCACTTTTAGTCCACCTTAATATGTATCTTCCTGAACAGGTCAAGTGTCTCTGCAGTGGTGAAGATAGATCATCTCAGAGTTTGTGTCATCGCCTCATTCTGATTGGAGCCCTCTCCCTCCCTGTTGCTGGATTGCCCCCAATTAACTGACAATAAATTAGGCATCATCTCATTTAACCATTATGAGACCAAAAATAGCAGAAGGTTAGGAAATGCATCTCAGCAGGGCTGCAAAGGGCAAGTCAGCTTTTTGAGAAACCAGGAAAATCCAGCTTCTGACTCAGCCCACACTGAAGCACTGTGACCAGTTTCGGGGCTGGGAGCTGGCTCCTGACACTCCTCCAAGGCAGAGCTCGGCCCTGGGAGCTGGGCTGGAAGTGAGCTGGCCCAGCACTGGGACAGGATATGGCTGGGCCCCCACTCCAACATGGGGTGACAGCAGACAGCAGTGGGGGTCAAAATACCCTCCTTTGGCACCCAGGGCCACCTCAAAGCTCAATACAACCCATTTGGTGTGGGAGGGGTTTTTGGCATCTCCCTGGCAGCAGTCAGGGACTACCTGTATTCCCATGCTTTAATGTAGGGGAGACAAGCTTTTTGTTACTAAATTCTATTCAGATTCCATACGAGGAGGGGTTTTCAGCCAGAAAACTCTCTTACAACCACCTTTAGTGTTACAATTCAGTGTCTCAGCAGGAGACACCATTTTTGCCAACCAGAACTAGACAATGGTTTCCTTTTGCCTTCCTCGAGGCAAACGCTTTCACAGGTACATAGACCATTAAATCAGTTTTCTGGCCTATTAATACCTACAGGTTGCATTCTTCAGGGGAGCTGCCAAACTGCTCATCGAAGCACCGCAAAACATTAGCTGAACCTATCAGGTTCCCTGCAAACCGAGCAGGCTCCAACTCCATGACTTGAAGCATGCCTTTATCTCCGTGGAATTCAGACCTGCGACACCAAGACAAGGAGGAGAAAAGCAGCAGCTGCCCCCGAAGGGGGGTAACTGACACAAAGCAGGAAAGATATATGCACATACTAAAATGTAATTAAATACCAGCGTTCATACTACCCACTTTCCCTTGCCATTTGGAAATTTTCCAAGTATACTGGACCCATTCCTTTACAAAACAAATGACCCAGCATTGTTAGCACACTCCGCAGACCTAATTTACATAAGGAAGGCAATCTACTGCAGATTCACCTGTTGTAAATTGTACTCACTCAAGATGCTGCAGTGTTTTTTGCAGCGTTATTGTTCAAGGCTTCCTTTTTTACCCACATGTGGAGTTGTATTTCGTTTGTTGAATAAAAGGCAACAGAACATTTTCTACCACTTCTGTTGTCAGCAGTGCTTTAGTTGTGGTACTTCGAAACTAAACCTGACTTTGAGCAGCTCACAAAAGGCCACCCTCAGCAATCGTGCAGAAATCTGGCATCTGTGCAGCTCACTACATGTATTTACACAAGGCACAGAATGTTTTTAACCGAGTTGGAAGCCCATCATGCAATCTTCAGTCACAACGCTGGAGAAAAGCAAGTGATATCTATCATATGTAATGCATATATATGCATATATACCATATATAATTAGCCAATTAGAGGGCATTTCTCAGTGTCTTTGAAAAGAAAAGCGGGTGTCAACTTCTGTGCTCTGCACAATGGAGCATGATGGGGGGAAGAGAAGACCACTCCACATGCAAAGCTCATTCAGCACCTGACGCTCCAAACAGGCTTTAAGATTTACCACAGGGAACTGCCAGAAAAAAATCCTTCTTAGGTGACTCCACTTCCCTCCGCACTTGTGAAGACTCCTGTTAGATTGACTAAAATCCTTAGCTTTTGGCTTTTCCTCAGAGTAACTTGATACAGAAGTCAATGCTGCTTGGTTGTGTTGGACTACACTGACGTGCAGTACTTCATGGAGCAGGGATTTCTGACTTCTGCTCAGTCTGACCACCCGCCCACTTGTGCTTTCCAGCTGCAAAGTAGGAATTAAAAACAGATTTCCTTTCTGATGACCAGTTTTATTCTTGGTACTGGACCCACTCCTGGGTGCGTTTCACCAGCAATTTTATTTTTTGCCCTGTGTCACTGGCTTTGCAGCAACACGTTCCAAAGCTGGAGAATCTTCCAGCGACTTTGAAACCAGCTATCAAACACTTACGCCTTCGATTTTGTGCTTAGTCTTTTAAACAGACCTACCTGTGATCTCTCCACTTAGCATCCAAGATGGGCAACAGGAGCATCCATATAAAAAAGCATCAGGGAATGCTACTTTAAAATCCTTTCACCACACAGAAATAATATTTTTATATCAACATCTTGATTTAAAAAAAAAACCAAAACCCAGAACATAAGGCCTTGGTCTTATGTTCCAAGAGTTTGGTCAGCTGGTATTCCAGCAGAACAGACCACTCACTGAAGGGAAGATGGGGTGGATGTTGGGAAGATGTTTCATGATTCCTTTCTTGCCTCCAGCTTTGGTCACTTCTGTCACATGCCAGATACTGCACAAATAAGAACCATGAAAAATTCACTTTTGTTACAAAATTTATTTCTGCTCTGTGGATACAAATCCCAAACATCAACAAACAAATTCCAGTGGAAAAATACCAGTCATTAACAATGAAAACTTTTATTATTATTTAATAAATAGAACTTTGGCATTCAAAATTCTAGCTGTAAACCCTACTTTAAAAAAAATTACAAAAAGAGGCAAGAACAACAAGCCTAAAGCTGAGCCAGCCAGTGGCTCCTTTACTTTTTACAATGAACACATTGTGATTAAGTCATGACAACTCTATTTACATATGAGGTATTCTGAGCAGTTCAAAAATTGAACCCAATTTACAAAACTACCAGTCTTCAGGGACTGATCCAGTACATATGTCAGCTGTGCTTTAAAAAGAGAGCTCCAGACACTCCTCCCCACTGAACTAATGATACATTGTAATTAATATACACACAAAAAACACATTATGTTTTGTGTTTCCTGCTTACACATCATATTCAAAGAAGCTGCATACTACAACCAGCCTAACATTCCAAGTGTACACCTAGTACCTAGTTTCAGTACTTCTGTTTCTAGACATTATGAAAGAGTTCTTACTACAAAAGCTTATTAACAAAGTAATGGCAGGTGAGAAGAAAACAAGGTGCAGTCATCAGCATCCTAACAACTTATCTGAAGTTCAAGGGGAATAAACATTTACTTCAGGCTAAAAAGGCACAAAGGTATGCAGCTGTGGAATTAATATTGCTAATGAGCTACCAGAATAAATCATCGCTTTAGATAACAACCACTAATCTGTTTGCAGTCTAAGAATGCAGATTAGTTCAGAAGATCTTTTCCCCACTCATAGCAGAACTCGTCATATCAATGAGAAGAGCACGATTATACTTCCAACTGCACCTGCATCACACCACTGAGGACGAGAAAAACTGGAGCAAATCATGCCCCGGTGGAGAGACTGCAGCGTGCTGTCACTGCCCATGCTACGGAAGCAGGTCGTGGAGGAAAGGGTTTGCTTTCTTCCTTTCCTTGTGCTCTTACCCTTCCCAAGAAAAAGTGTCCAAAAAAGGGTTTGAAACAAAAGACAGGCAGCGAGGGCAAAGGAAGGAAGGAAACCTTTTGAAGAGAAAAGGACGGAACTTCAGCTCTTGAATGACTTCATGACCACCGTCAGTTTCAAATGCTGGAGCCTGAGTGGGTGCTTACAGCAAATCTCCACAATTTCACACACCTGTCACACCACAAAGCTGCACAGCGGAGTTCAGCAACCTAAATCACATTTACATGACTGAGCTGCGTTACTTCTATATAGTACATACTTCTATATAGTGAATACATCATCTATAGCTTGTCCGAAGATGGACTTGTTACTTTCCGTGTCTTCTTCAAAATACATTCTTAAATACAGTAGTTCCTGTAAATATCTTCTAGAGGATCACTTAAAATCATTCTGAAACTGTACAAAATGTTACTGTACAGTTTGCTGACAGTCAGAATGGTACAGTACCCATTCATCTGCAGCTGTTTTTCAGCCCTTGGGATTGTCTAATAGCTACAGCAAAAAGTTGTCATGACTAAATCGAAGCAATTCCAATGTTAACATTCGTTAATCACCTCTGTATTAAATATGCTGAATGAGACCACACACACTACATTTTAACCAATTAAACAGTCATGCATATCTTAGACAAAGCTTATTCCATTTAGAGGCATCTGTAAACTGATGCATATATAGTAATTGCTACTACTACAACAGGCCAAATTTTAAGAAATCAAAGTAAAATACTGTATCGCTGTGAATAGTCAATTGGTAGTCTGCATCTTTGGCTCATACATCCATCATTTACCTCCCTATTTTAAGTTGACTGAGGCAAATAAACTCAGGGGGCTTTAAAATCAAGTGCTTTCAAGTCAACATAAACGTTACAGGTTCTGTAACAAAAACATTAGAACACAAGATTACAGCACTGCAATCAAAGTATTATGAATAAAATGGGATCTCCTCCCAGAGGGACTTCCAACTAATACTTGAAGAGCATAAAAGCTCCGAAGTGCTTTGCAAATATAAACTACTGATCTCATCTTCACAGTACAGTATCACCATTTAGCAGGAGGGACAGTGGAGGCACACCAGCCAAGTGACAAGCTTAATAGCTCAAAGTGACTCAAAAGATCTCCTGCTCCCCTCTAACTGTTCTAATTAACTCCTTATTATTTCTATCAAATGTAGAAAAATGTGGGTTTTGGTAATTTTTTATAGGTACAACATTGCCATCTAAGGAAGCAATAATGTGTAACTTGGGTGTTTCCTCTCTCCTTATTATTTCTAATTTATTACCTGAAATGTTATTGTTGGATTCTGAAAGAAGACAGATGCCATAAACTGAAGACTACTTCACTGCAGGGACAAACCCAGCCAACCACACCAGAGGAACGAGCTGAGGCCTTAGTCACAGAAGCCAGCACTGTCAGAGGCACTGCAAACTGTGCAAGCCTATTGGTACAAAGATCCTTGTTTTCAGTTTTGCGCTAGTATAAAAGTATACCTTTGATGCAGCAGGTGTGTATTAATGGGGAATTAGTATTATTAATAAGCTACCAGAATAAATCATTCCTTCAGATAACAACCATTGATCTCTTTGCAGTCTAAGAACGCAGATTAGTTCAGAAGATCTTTTCCCCACTCATAGCAGAACTCGTCATATCAATGAGAAGAGCACGATTATACTTCCAACTGCACCTGCATCACACCACTGAGAAGGACAAAGAAAACTGGAGCAAATTAAGCCCTGCTGGAGAGACCACAGTGTGCCTACAGAAAGAGCACAGAAATTTAAAATAAAATGGTCTCATTTTTTTTTCCTTGAAGCAGACACTAGATAACCTCACTTGAGATTTCATCTAGACACTGTTTTAGTGCTCACAGGAGCTGAACCACCCAGATTAATCTATCTGATCAGATAACATCATGTAGCAGTGATATAAATAGCAACACTATTTTTCACAAATTAGTCCAAGTCTAGTTTCAGAACAGAGAAAACTGTCAAATAAATAAATCCATACAGCTAAAAACAATTAAACCACTAAATTATAAAAACAACATTAACAGTAACTGTTAAACAATGAACAGAAAGCAAAACATCACCAAATCAGAAAACCAAAGATACTCACTTTTGCCATAAAAACGTTACCTTAGAATTAAGTTGGTTCGAATTACTAAGCTCTCCAAGAGACTTCTGCTGTTATCCCCACTCCAGGTCAGCTGACTGACTTGCACCTTAAGGCATCCAAAACCTTGTAATACCATACAAGTAAGTGATGCATATATTTTTCTTAACAGTGTGATTTAAAAGTGGTTTTGCTCTTTGCAAGTTTTTGTTTACTTCAGTTAAATACTATTTTCCACCACGCATAACTGTGCAGCTAACTTGCAGTGATGTTCCAGGAAAGGTCATCTGTCCCATGGGAGTTAAACAGCACTGCCAAGTGACACTCACTGAATAAACTACAGAACATGAGCTTACCATTTTATGTAATTGCTTCCTAAAAAAATGGAGAAATCAAGAATTCCCAAACAATGTGGAAAATTTTTCAGTCCTCAGATAACGAAGTACTTTATACTGCTAAGTGGAAACATTCTGTTTTGAGCCTTAATTTTGCCAAGGGTCAAACACCCTTTTTGTAGCTGTGGTAAAAATGGCTGGGGTGGTGCACAATCTTATCAGAGGCCTTCAGAAACAGAACACAAACCAGCAACATTTTGAAATGGAAAGACCTAAAGGGAAAAATAAGTACAAACACTAAAATACAGTTTTGGGGGTTTTTTTTCTTGCAGCCATGGAGTATGCTGCAGTTGTATGCCTTAGAGCTTCTCTGGGTTTGTCAGACTTTGTACTATTGAAACTCCTTAGAGCAACATATGAGTGTTTCAAACAATCTGTATTTTATAGACTTGTTTGCATAAAGGAGTTAAACTTGGGGTTTTTCTGCTACTGGACAAACAAGGTAGACATCCGTTACTAAAAACATCTTTCTTATATCCTAATTTTTGACAACTTGGAGAGCAACTACTTTTTGAGTGCTCCAAGATTGTTCTAATTGCAATTCGTAGAGTGAAGTGCAGTAGCAGAAGCCTCAGGCTTCACCACGTACAGCTATAGGTTCTTTGACCCTCTCCCTTAAGATCCGAACACAGATAATGCCACACAAACCCTTAATGAAGGAAAGGACTGAGAGTTGTAGCAGCATGGCTGTTTTGAAGCTCTGATTCCAAAAACTAGGCGAAGTAATAAAATGAGCGGAAATCAAGGAAACAGAGTATCCAACTGAATCATTCTTCACAGCTTGTTCCTACATTCAGTAGTTTGGAGAAAAGACTTCTTGCAGTTTGTACCACTGTTCACATGGTGACTGTCCCCTGCACACCAGACTCCCGAGATCAATCACACACAGCCCTCAGAGATGCGTGTCTGGTGCTGTTTGCAGCCTTCCCATATGGCTCCTTAATGGAAATGCAAAGACCTGTGACACAGCAGGACTCAGTAAGTCATTTGCTACTAGAAGGAGTGTTGTCACTGAGTGATGCAGTTGTCCCCCATGTCCTGAGCGTAGCGGTCCGACATTATAGTCCTTAACTCATCAATATCCTTCCGCAGCTGACAAACCTCCAAGAGCTTCTTTGAAAGGGTCTCTGTGCTGTGGTAATTTTCACTCTCTTCAGACGAACAGCTCAGTGCTATAAAAAACAACACCCAAGATTAAAGCTCCAGCATCTGTGTCCTGTGAATACTGCTACTAGTCACCAGTTGGAAATAAGAAGCAGGTAATTTTAATTACATCATGCTTCAGTGTGCTTAAAAGCCTACAAAATGTGGTACCATGTCAACTTAATTCACAGCCCATCAGTGTTTCTCTGATAGACATGCTTTTCTCTTTGCACCAAGATCTAGACTTGCTGAAGTCTGATGAATCAGAACAGCAGTGGAAAAAAATGGATACAGCAACCATTTTCTAGAGACTCGGGGGGTTTCTGTAGTCACTCAGAAAAGAGGGCTAGCAGGTGTGCAGCAGCTCTTGCTGCACAAAGACTGCACTTTACCTTTCTACCTTGTGATGGTTCAGTTCAGCAACCTGCATACCTGATGAATTCTAATCAACATTCAGAAAACACTAGAATATGATACATTCAGGTCAACAAAACCAGCTTGTTAGAAGGAAAGACCTAACACAAACCTTGTCTGACTGGTTTTAGGGCATGCTTCTCATTTCCTGGTTAAATTTAACAGCTTAGCAAATTCTGAAGGCTAGATGAACAGTACTAGAGATGAAGTTATCAGGCAGAAGGCTTATTTAAAACACCTGGACACCCCCACTCCGAAACCAGACTTATACATATTAGAACAGTAGATGGATATTCCTATCACTTGACCCCAAGGGCTTTAAAACAAAAGCATAAGATGTGTTTAGCATCTCTTAACCCTCATAGTGGCTGCAGTGTGTCTCAGGAAGGACAAACACCTCGCTGCACACCCTTCTCTTCTAGAGCAGTGAACATATCCATGATTGGATGCACATGAAGAGCAGCTACCTGCTCTCCTGACTTGGCAAGGACCTGTGTAGTCACATGCATTTAGCGGCCCAGAGGCACTAAGAGCCCAGCTTTTCCTGAGAGCTCCATGAGTTCCTGCACCACTGCTCCATCTGCATAGCAAGGGGATACAAGCTTGTCCAGCTGGCAAGTTCAAGCACCACGTTAGCTAAACTGTTATTCCTTTGTGTCAAAACATTTATTAAACATGGAAAGTCAACACCACTTACATCTGATTCCCAGCAGTAAGGAAAGGTTAGGCTCCTTGCCCTGAGCTCTCTGGGTAAGAATACTGCACAGTGCTTTCAAGTCAAACAAGCAATGGGACATTTCCTTGAACAACTGGTCTGCTACAGGCATCTTCTCAGACACTGGCTGCCTGGACTGCTCCACCAGCCGCATCTGCTCCTTCAGGCAGGCATTCTCTTCCTTCAGTCTTTGGTTCTTTGTGAAAAGCAAATGGAAGAAAGGGGAAAGTTAGTCTGCAGCATTCACTGTAGCAGAAAGTTTCAAACCACAAATAGTACAATTAAAAATAATTAATTGCCAAACATATAATCAGTATTTCTGTACCCCTCCAAAGAACAGCTTATAGACAGCTTTGACATGGCTATCTCATGTTACCATTACTTAGCCATCTTCACCTTTTAAGTTCTCACTTCTTGAGGTAGGGGTGGTATGCATTATATATCTGCATGGGAGCCAGGACAGTTAAGTATGTAATTAAGCTCATAAAGCCCTACCAAGGGATCTTGTAATCATTCTGTAAGGTTCTTCCTGGCTCCAGTGTGGTCAGGGGTTGGGTTACTGGCGCTATTTTACTTACTTCAGAGAGAGTTTTATTCAACTGCTCTATATGTCTTTCTTTTTCCTCAAGCTCATTTGCCATCTTCTGAATTATCAGCTTTTCTTGCGAAAGCTTCTCTTGCATGGACTGAAATGAATGAAAATACAGGTTAATGATCTTAAACAAACAACAACAAATAAAAAAACCGCTACAATACGGAATCAGCTGCTGTCAATTCCCCAGTTTTGAACCACAGAGTTCAAACTGAGAAATCACAAGATACTGCCAAAATGGAATTTCAGGTTGAATTCAGCACGACCACAGGTGCCTTTACTCTTGAAAGTACTCATATTTATTCTACTACTTGGCTTTTAAATCTGTAGATATGTCTTTCCAGGTCATCTGGCAAAATTCAGAAAGAGGAATATTCAAGCCAACTTATCTGAATACTAACAATGAATAGAGACTATATAAACTCCTGATGCTTTCAAACAGAGAGATCTCTTCAGCTGTGACTTGCCACCTGTAAGATTTATCAGTGCTGATGAGAAGACAGGGAGTAATGAGAGGCAAGGCAAGGCCAACACTAAGTGAAGTTTTTAAAGGCCTGGCTGGTCACAGGAGGTGTTGCATTGACAAAATTTCCCTGCACATTCAGCTCGACACCACACAAGCAGTAGGGAGTCAGTACTCTGTAGTACTCTTTGCAAAACTGGAAAACAATGGTGATAGCATTTACAGACTTAATATGGACTAAAAAACCCTCAACACTTCCTTTTCATGTCAGCAGTAAGAATGAGCAGACAGAACCCAGAAATGACTACTTGTTTTAAAAACCATTTTCACACACTTGATCTGCTGCTCTTTTCACCCACAGCATGCCCCTCAGAAGGAAGTGCTGAAGTAATGTGTATCCCAAAGATAAGCTTTTTGAGAAAGCACAGCTACACACGCCAGTGGGAGGAAGGAGGCAAAGGAAACACCCTGGGCCAGGAGAGGGCAGGAAATAACTGCTTCAGGCATTTCCTTTACGTGCTTGCAGATGAGCAGAACCTGCAGTGATGTTGAATCATTGCTTTTAGTTTTTTAGAAACATTACCTACTGAGAAAAATAGCCATTACTAGGTTAGACTGAAGGTCCTTCTAGCTCCATCTGTGGCATACAGATGTCATGAAGTGAACAGGGCAATGCCCCAAACACCCTCCCAGCTTCCAACCGTCTTCCAATTTTAAGAGTCTTTTATGAAGATCAAGTTCAGGGACAACACCCAGAGCCCCAGCTATGATAGATGCATTAGTACTACCACTTAAACATTTCATGTTCATGTCAACAACAGACAAAAGGTCTGACTGTGCAGCCTTCTGGAGGGTGGGAGTTGGTAGGGAAGACAGAGTGAGAACTATTAACCTTCCCCAGTGTATTTGCAGAACTACATCTGCCACTAAATTTACATGACTCTGCAAACTAAGGAAAAAAAAACTTTTTGAATATTCCAAGCAATGTGCACATGTTCAGTTCAAGAACTGCTCCATGTAATGGGAACTACTAGAAGTAGAAATCAGTGTTTATTTTCAAAAGATACACTTAAGATCTATCATTCTCTGTTACCCTCACCTTAAAGCTCAGAAAAAGCTCATGTGCTTAACAGCTTGGCTGAACCTATAGTGCTAGGATTTCCACATTCCTTATGGTGCTATGAATTCTCCATACTGCACCCTTAATTCTTCCATATGCTTTCCAAAGTTACAACTTGGTGGCAATATTCCCAGCCTGGCACAGTTGGGCTTTATTGTGACTGACAAGATTGACAGATGTACTTTGGGTAACATAGGCATTGTATAATCTACTTCTACTCTCCTTTTTGGTAGTAGTTTTGTGCTATCTAAATTGGTCTGTTAGTTTTGTCATGTAAATATGAACTTCTTTTTTAAAACACTGTCATCTAAAATTTTTCCCTTTCTAGAGATGCCCTATATATGCAGCACAACATCTTGTTAAGACCAACCAGAATTTTAATCCCTCTCACTCAGAACAACAAATCAATGAAGCAAAACCATACAAAATAATTTCACCATGATTATGAGCAACTAGAAACTAATACTGCTTTATACAACTGCTGTCTGAAACAGAATTTATTTTCAGCTTGCAAGTTAAAAACAGTGAACTGAAATACATTCTCAAGCATAAATTTACAATGTGGCAGAAGACAGGGAATAAAATGAGATCATCTTAGCTGAAGATAAATTGCATCTCTGTGCTGATAAAGGATTTCAGTTTCTAATGAACTAATTTTCAATGCTTCCCAGGTCACAAGTATGGAAGGCCAGGGAGATCAAGGATACAAAGAAGCTGCTATGGTCTACAAGTAATTTGAGGGCTGACACCATTTCCAAATCTTATTTTCTGTCCTTATATAAAATAGCTCAAGAGGAAAAGTAAGAGAAAGTCCTGGAGAACAGAACAGTGCCCTGTTCACAGACAGTCACAACTATTCAGCATTTCCCAGTCCAGCTCCCTAAAGTCATGTCAGGCTAAGCGCATGAAACACTGAAGATCACTAGTCTCAAGATAAAGGTGTTAGTGAGAAAAAGACCAGACAGTTTAGGAAATGGGGAAAGATTTAGGTTGATGATAATGCATTTAGCAAGTTGTGTGTATCTCTGATAAGCACAACATATATATGGAGTACATATGTAAATAGTCTTAACTACAAGGGACAGAGAACCTCAGAAAAGTTAGGAAGTTTCAACTTGAATCTTTGACTATGTAACACCTGAAACAACATTTGCCTGTGTCACAATTTTTGCATATACCAGCCTGCTTCATGCAAACATCTCAGTTTGATAAAATTAATCTTCTTCAAACCTTGAGAAGCTTAAACAATTCAACTTCCTTTTCAGTTAACATACATACATCATGTTGCAACTTAAATTCTCCTACTCTTTCTCTACAGATACACTTCACACATTGCAATCTAATCAAATACGTTTGTTGACAGGAATCAGGCCTCCTATTTACCGTGGCAGAGAAAGGAAGCAGTTAACGGTGGAAGACAACTTCTAATAGACAAATGACATTCTAGAAGAGGAACGTGGAAACTAGAGTTTGGCTTCAATATTTGCTGCAAACAGATGTTTGGGCTTTTTTAAATGCTCAGCTTTTTCCATGGCAAGTAATACTTTCTCTCTAAAAGCTATATAATGTTTCTTTTTCTTCACAACAAACAGTGGTCACTGAGTAGCTTTCAACACCTGTTAATCAGATCTATAAAGCTGCAGCTGATTCCTTACTGACAACCTCTGCTGTCTAGAAAAATCTCTGGCTCCAAGCTAGGTGCCCAAGATCCACCAAGACAGTTGAGGCAGATACCTTAACTGGTGTCAGAAACCAGCTGAATAGGGTTCAACTTGCCTGAACGATGTCAAATGTGAAAGTGGGAGGGTTTAGAAAGGCTCCTGTCTCTTCTAACGAACTTCTAATGAACAATGAAGCCCCTAAGCAACACTGCTTTTGTACTTTGGATGATACACTAGACCAGCAGAATAATGATGTGACATAGCAACAGTTTTTCACTTTCTGATGAGTACCAGTTAAGTGCTAAACCACAGAAACATAACAACTACACTATGAGCCTGCAAGAGAACATGGGTCGACTACCGTCCATAAGATTAAGTTTTCGGCATTTCTCCCTTTGATTCCTATTCAGAAATATAAAAGAATGAAACTCAGCTTTAGCAATATTATTCTTATGAACTAGATGTGCACACAGTAAACAACAGAATATACACTTTTCCTTACCTGCATGTCCAAAATCAGTCCAGTTATCTGATTTTGTTGATTGTCTATGACCTAGGATATAAAATTGAGCAATTTAGAAGGCTCGAATCTCTTCAGATCCTTGTCTAATCAGCCTACAGGTGTGTAGACATAGATTTTAAATAGCACCTTTAAAAAGACAAATGACAAGACAGTTCAACTCTGACAGAACACAAAGTTCATGCAAAATAAATGTACTGAACAGAGACAGACAGGTATTGAAAAGTCATCTGAATTAGCAACAAATATGTAATTTTTCAGTGAGATATTTATTTCTAAAGTGAAAAAAAAGAAAGAAGTGCAGGATTTAAGATTAAAGATGCCACCAGCATATTATTTGCAGACTAACCTTACTGGCTTTCTCATTCTTCTCTTTGAGACATTCATTCTCACTCTGAAGCTGTTTTGTGTCCAACATAGGAAGCCGGATACCATCTTCCAGGCATTTTTCTACTTTCTGTTGTAAACTGCCATTCAACATGAAAGAAACATTAAGTGGGCTAACAGAAACCAGAGGGTTGTGTGTTCTTGGAAAAAACTAGAAACTTGCACCATCTTCCAACCAGAACTGTAAAACTATACCTAACAGAATCCAGTCTTATCAATGAGCATGTAATTCATGCACCAGCAGTGCATGAATGATGCAAAAATTCTAAACTACTCAAGTTGCCATGGCACTGACAAGGACAGGTTCATGCAGATGAATGCAGGTTTTATGCACCATACTCTGTGGTGGGTCTCCCAAAAGGCACAGCTCCAGCAGTACCATGTAGGAAGAGAGGGCAGGGAGGAGCAAAGAAAAGCTTTGCAGTGCTCACAGTTGCTCGGTGCTGCTGGGGGTGCTAAAGCCAGGTTCAGCACAGATCAGAGGCATCTGTGAACTTTCAAAGCTTTGGGAGCTTTTAAATCAGATTGTCTCACTGGGGCACACACAACTCGAAGTGGAGTCCAGAATCAGAGGCCGTGCCCAGTGCTGGTGGCCCAACCTGTCATGCCCTCTGAGACTTGCAAGGGGGAGCAGAAGGCCATTCCTGCCAGGAATGCTCCCGCAGGAGGGCATGGCCTTCAGACCCTCCATTGCTCAACTCAAGCCCATACGTGTAGCTACAGCCTCTGTCCGCTCACCTTCTCTCAGAAAGAAAATACATTTCATTAGTGCTAATCTTGCTGTCTAATTTAGAAACCAGAAGGCACCCTAACTATCTGTAGGCTTTCAGAAAAGACAGAATGATCCCCCTCTAGACTATGAGAGCACGAACGCCTTCCATTGGTAAGATGGAAACAATGTGTCAACAATTTTGCTGGCAAGGTGTCCCAGCCAGCTTGCCTTTCATCGTGGAAACCTTTCCGACTCCTGTGGCATGCAGCTTTACCCAATGGAGGGACAGTCAACTGCAGGAACATCCACAGATACTTAAAAGTGATTCTCCCCTGCTTCCCTCTTCCCTTTTTTTAAAAATAAAAAAAAAGTTTAAGTAGCTCCCCTGATTTAAAATGGAACAAAGTAGCAAAGTCTCCATGTCTTACATGGATATTCTTGGATATCTGTCCCATTTGTTTTTTCATACTTGGACAAGTTCAATGACAACATACTAGCTACAGGTAAATGTCCTTGTAAATACCTGCACCGTCGATGAAAAGACAAGAAACTGCTGGAATTTCTTGAAGTCTTTGACCCTTCCCTGATATACCCATCAGCCAGTATCCAGGGAGTTTTTCCACGGTTCATGACAGGATCAGTTATCAAACAGCCCTACTGACAGCTTCTATACAATGTCCTTTTGCTACACAAGTTTATTCCATCTTCTATCTGCCAGCAGGCTACTATGCCATTGCTGGAGTGTCCCACATCCTTAAAGACAGACAGCAAAGAATGTCCCAAAGTAACTCTTCTCTGTGGTATTAATTACAACTTGCCACAAAGCAAGTTGCAAAACCCTTCCCATGAAAAACCATTAGCATTGTAATAGATTAAGACTGTAAATAGCATTAGGTATTGACATCAGGTGGTGAAGCACACCCAATTCCAGGGCACAGCCTGAGCAGCTGTTCATACCTCTGCACTGTTGTGACCAGCTCTTTTTCTTTTTTCTTCTGAGATGCCAGCTGTAATTCTCTCTCTTTGCACTGCGACCGGGCCTCTCCAAGCTTCTTTTCCAACTCAGCCATGGTTTCTTGAAGTTGCTTGTTCTTCTCTTCTAAAATTTGCAGCTAACACAAGGTTACATTAGTCAGACACAGTGCCACACCAGCAGAAAGCCTTGTGGCAGACCACAGCCTTGCAGTGACCTGCTCCATAGTTTCACACCCGTGTCGCTCATCTGACTGTGAGAAATCCTAATACCTACAGCTTTCTGAAAGACTGAGATACTTCCCTTCCTAAACGTAAAGGTGAAAAAAAAGAGAAATTTTTGAACAGTAAAAGACTTGAGAACAGATATTAAGGAGCTTACTTATATTTTTAATGTAAAATCCCCTTTACCTTACCTGTTTAGTCTGCCCTTCTATATCATCCAGAGTTGGAAGGTCAGCCAGGTATTTTTCTAAGGTTTCAATTCGTCTTTGTTTTTCTTTGTTTTGCTCAGACTCTTTCTGGCATTTCTTTTTCAGGCTATTAATATATCGGTCTCTAGTTTTCAGCTAGAAAGAAGAATGAGTACATGCTTTACGATAACAGTAAAAAATAAACCTGTTTGGAAGCAGAGGCTGTTAACTCTCCAAGAATTGTACTCTCAGCTGCATGAAAGGGTTGGCAAGAGCAGAAAACAAAACCAAAAATTATTAATCCCAACAGCTTCAAGTTATAGGTCCACATGGGACCTCAAACTACAGCTGATTCACAGACCAACCCATGTGCCTTATGAACTGAAAACACAAACAGTTCAGCACTTAAAATACTGTTAATTCTTTCACCCACTGAGATGTTCATATGCAACAAATAATCAGGATATATTTTAGTTCCTCTGGACTAGGAAAACAGCTTAAAACACGAGGACCAAGAACTTAACCAACCAAAAATGGAAGCCAAAACCCTGACTTTGATGCAGTCTGACAATCACATCAGAGGACATCAGATCAGAATAGCTGCTTTCTTAAACACCTTTTCTACAGGCTCCTTAATCTTCCATAAGCCTGGAAAACATTTTTTGTCTTATGTTATCTTTGTTCATATTCCTGGTACTTCTTTTGCTTTATTACCTAGATCAAAGAAGTGCAAAGAAAGGCAGGAAAAAAGAGTATTTTCCAGTGTCCCTCCTTGCCCTCTCTCTCTCTTTGAGAGCTTTTTGTTCAGTGAACAGAATGGATGGGTGTTAAGGAACAAAGCAGGACTGTGCAGTGAATCAGGGTCCAGCCTACAGACCATGCTGCTGACACAAGCTCTGCTGCACAGGTCCTCGCCACTGCCACTGCCTGCCAGTTCCTACACCGTGAGGAACACAGGCAGGAAAAGCTCAGACAGGAAAAGCAGCAGTATCCTATTTCTGCCCTTCCTGCCTCAGTGAAAAGCATACTGAGGGTTCACAGGAAATGGTAAGGCAGAATTTTGAGGTGAATTTTGAGATGACTCTTCACTGTATCATACTGCTTGTATTCCTTGAATCTGATTTAATTTAATTTAAGCCCAGTAACTACAGAAGATGAGGGAGCAATGACAATGTATCCCTAAAACATTAATTAGGAACCCCTTGGTCAATGGCACATTCCTGCTGGCAATAAAGGAAGGCTGTGAGTACATTCAAGACCACCCCTGGGAATTGCTTCAGCCTGCCAAGAAACCCTTTGTCAAAACAGTTCCAAGAACACAGCTATCTTTGTCTCAGACTAAAGTCCACTCTGCACATCCTAAGAAAGCTACAAGAGAATCACTCCTGCTAAATAGGCACATACAGGCTGGTAAGTGCATCTCAAAGCTTGAGCACCACATTTACAAACCATGCTAAAAATAAGGATTTAATTTTCACAATCTATGTTTTTAAATGATGTTTTATTTACTGTAACAAACACTTCAAGCTGGAAGAATGAGTGGCTTTTTTATTTCCTGAAGTTTAACTGATACCTGGTTAAAACTGTTACCATGATTACCCTTTTACCTAGTATCACTTTTTAGGATATATTCTCTGAAAGTCCAGATTTATCCATTAACAATATCTGAAATCATTAATTTTCTTCTATCGCAGATAGTTTTGCTACCTTTTGAAAATAACTCAGCACCCACATACCAAGTTGCCTTCTAGCAAACATAACATATGCTGCTGTAACAGTGACAAAAAGAAATGTGGAACAGGAAAGACACTTACTTTCTCCTCCATCTTCTTTTTCTCCTCACTAGATTTGTTTGAAAGTTGTTTCACAATTTCACTAAGTTGTAATTCCTTGTTCTCAGCTGCTGCAATCTTTCGCTCAAGCTCCTCGAGGTGGGATGCTGATCTTTCTGAAATGTGAGATTGCAGTGGTGTGCTCTCATACTGTGGTTGCTTATGAAAAGAAATAAAATAATCACACAAATGAACACACACTGTACACTTGAACTGCAAAGCAGAAAACAGTCCTGCTTTTTTTTTTGCTGTCAGGATGGGTGGGGTTTGATTTTTCAAGCATTAAAATACATGGCAACAGCATGTATTTCAGGAATCTGGAGCAAAAAGACAAAGAAGCTGGACACCTTTACACTCATAACAAATGCATAAGAACGTTGTGTGGCCACTTTCCCCCTCAGATTTATGGAAGATGTGTGATTTTTCTCCCAAAATAAATCCCTATAAATGCAGATAAAAAGCTTTTCAAAACAATTCACTGCTACTGCATTATCATACCATCTCCTGGGAAGAAAAACACTGTAAAATGGCTATGAATATATTGAAGTAAGAGACGCTTCAATCTCAAGACCCTCCTAAAGCAGAACATCAGTACTAGTCAAATCTTAGAGCTATCGCACCTGGAGGGAAAATGGTGCAGGAACAAGCCTGAGACTTGAGCTACAGTCAGAAGGCAGGTCTCCTATCTTTTGTTCTGTATACCAAAACTTCCATCTCCACTGCCCAGAGACAGACAAGCACAAAATGGAAGTCAGCTGCATGTGGGATGAAAAAGGAGATGCATCCCACTAGGCTTTCAATTTCCAGATCCCTTTAATAATATAAATTGGTTATCTTTAAAAAAACTGTCTGTATAATTTCTTTAACTAGTGACATTCCTTCAGTAAAGTATTAAGAGATTAAAACCTTCGTTAAACCAGATTTGCTTTTATAAATTTGTCTTACAGAAGGCACACAAATCAAGCAGAAACCCAAATATGTTATAAACTTTCAAGTTTCTTTAAATTATGAAAGAGGAATGCATCTGCTGCTTTATTTGAAGCATAACATACTAAGATATATGCACTAAAATTTCAGTTTCTGCAACACCGTTTCTTTTGTTTGTTTGTTTGTCTGGGGTTTTTGTTTGCATCTTCTACCCTGTCCCCCCCAAAAATAAAAATTCTTAATTTACACAGATTTTAAAGTATTTTGTATAAGAAGATCTCGAAGCACCAAAAGCCACATTCCTAGATGTCTCAGAAAGTCTCTGTATACCTAACTTCACACTGAGGCTCCCCTTGAATTTCTCTGCTGTCACACAAACCACATTCTCAGCTGATGTACAGCTGTGTTATTCCAAGTACACAAATAATGTCATGCTGAAGTACCCTAGCTGAGATCCTAGTGCAGTGTTTGTGACAGAAAAAGATAACATAATAAAAGAGGGATAGAAAAGCTATTTCTCTCTGCATATCTGCCTTTCACATTCTCTTGCTGCATTGCCTTTTAGATATGTCAAGGCCTGGAGATGGAATTTGTGTGCTATAGGCAGCCACAGTCCTCACACTGATCTGCATTTATTGGTGAACCTTTGCTACCTCATCCTTGTGCTAGTTAGATGAAAATTAGGACAAGTATACTCAAAATACCACAAGACATTCCCTTTGTGTTCTCAAGGAGTACTAGTCCATATCTTTTTCGGGTGTCCTGTCAAAAGGTGTTCCATCAGTCTGGTTGCCTTCTCACATCTCCTCCATCTATTCTACCCACAAAATCTAACCATCCTTTGGGCAGTACCTCCGCCTCTTCAGAAAGTCTCTCATTAGTTATTTTCAGACACTCTCCTATCAAACTATTTTCTCTCCTACTGTCTCCCTGCAGGACTACCATACATGCATGCTATTAAACCCTTACTCTTATTACAGTGACACAATCCCTTATTGCTATCTCATTTTTATCAGACTTCAAATTGAGTATATACTTCTGCAAATATAAGGTAAACTACAACACTTAGAGGGTATTCTCTATACAATTCACAGCTATGCAATTATACAGCCATCAGTAACCACAAGAGCTCTACACTCTGGCCTGCAGAAAATTGTGAACATGCTTTTAGGTGCCAGTTACTGGGCAGTGGAAGGCTTTGCTGAAAGAAAAGTATTCATCTTACCTGTAAGTTAGTCATGTACTGTTCTTCGCAGTTCACAAGATGGCTCAGTCTTGCATGTTGAGCTCGTATTTCATTCTCCCTTATCTTCTGATGTAAATTGTTAATTTGCTGATTTTGCCTGTAATACACAAATTTAATTTGGAAAAAAAAAGGAATGGAACAGAGATTAGAAAAACACAGACCTTCAGACTTATACTGAAGCATACATTAACAGTGTTATTCAACTATCCTGGATCCACACTAGTTGTGGGCTTTTTCCCACTGCAGCCAGACTGCAACTGTAGAAATATGATTTGAAAACTCTTTAACAATTTTGTGTGGGTTGAGGGAGGCTTCTGTTGCCATTAGTTGCTAGGGTTGGAAGTATAAGCAGGGAAAAGCATACAGAAAGCAGAACAAAACCAAACAAAAATGGCACCTTCATTTTACTTGGACTTCTCCTGCTTGGCCCCTCTCTACCAAAGCTGACTTTTGACAAAAGTTGAAGAGATTTACAAATCAAGGAGAATAGAAAGAACTTAAGAAGAAAAGGCCATTGTATAAGACAGTCAGCACAGCTTTCCTGCAAGGTCTTGCTTTTTGCTTTGCATAAGGCTTTCTCAGTCAACTGCTTTACATAAGATGTACCTTCCCCTAGGGTAAAATATTGCACTGTGCGCTAAAACAAGTACCATGCGCCAACTGCTTGGCCAGCGTACAGCAGAAACAGTATTGGCATTGTATCATTACTTAATTATAACTCAAATTATATCACTGTTTAAATCATGACCGCATTTGAACTAGGCACAACTGCAGAGCAAACACCTGCCAGCTCTCTGCCCCAGTTCAAGTCACAGCCCCACAAGGTGTTGCAGCGACTCTCCATGGAGCAACAGGCACCTCAAAACCTGACCCCACCATGGAGCTGTCAGCATCCACCAGAACACACAGAGATCTTCTCACTTAACCTAAAACCAACTTTGTGCAATCCGTTAATTTTCACTTTTCCTTCTTTTTTATCCTAGGATGTATTTGCATGCCAGCATGAAATTTTTTTCTCAGAGTTTCACTTCTAAGCATGGAGTATGACTGGCTTTTCTGGAAACAATGACGTTGAACCCAGATGACTAAACTCAATCTTAAAAGGAGATAAACAGCAAATACAGGTTAACTTCAAGGGGAAAGACCTGCCTGTGCACACACGGGATAAGCAAATCCTGCGAAGTATACAGAAAACCATCAAAATCTGTTGGTTTTTTTAAAATTTGGAAGGGTTGTGTTCAGGAAGAGCATCTTGGAAACATCAGCATATGTATACAAAATATGCATTCTACAATCCATAAACTAACATGAAATATGTATTAGTTGAAAAGATGCCAACTGCAAATTTAATAGGATGTCAAAACACAGTTAAAGGGACCATTTTAGCTACTCACGTTCTTCTAGCTAGTCATCAGCCAACTGTACCCCTATTATTTGGTTTACAAGAGGAATTTCATATTTAAAAAATATTGAATGTAGTAGACGTTACACATTTCTCAGCTAGAAAAAAGAAGACATGATGATAACACGTGTTTTTTCTGTTTCCTTATTCTTGTATCTATAAAGAACAGTAATGAATGGAAAACCAGTATATATTAAGCTGCCATTTGTTAGTACCTTAGAAAAATTCATTCAAAGTGAATGAGTAAGAAGAGAGTAAGTGAATGTATTTATGTGACTCCATATAGCAATTCTTAATGTATTTTGTATCAGCACAAGTGATTTTGAGGCTTCCCCTGTTCCCTCTACTATCTAGATGGAGCAAGCTTGTGCAAGTACAGAAGAAGTATGCCACACTGGAAGTCTGTGTACAATTCTGATTGTCATCTGTAAGATGGCACTACAAACAAAAAGTTTCCAACTTATTTTGGAATATTAGGTAAAAGAATATGCTCTTAACTTGTAACAGACCTTATAAAAGCCCAAGAGTTTGTATTATCATACGAGAAAACACAAAACCTTGATGACTTCCATGCATGCCTGGCCACAGAGACCAAAATTATTTAGTGTGAGTTATCCAAACCTATGAACAGAAGCAAATTTTCATTTTTATCACCTTATGACTTCCTAGACAGATCTATTAAAATTTCTTTGCCCCATGTGTTTTAAAACTATTTATCCACTTGTCACATACCCCTTGAAAGCACTATATGATTTTCTGTTTATGGCTGATTGTAACTTAGCAGTGCCTTCCTTCCCAGGCAGGATTTCAAGAGCCTGAACTACAGCTTGGAGTATGTTTTATAACAGTTTTTAACTACCCGTGTAGTTTGAACTACATTACCATATTTCATACCTTTCATAATCCTTTCCCTACTCTACCAAATCCTTGTTGGAAAAAAGGTGAGACAAGTTAATCCAAGATGAGACAGAACACAGAGTTTAACTAGCTTGCTTCTTTTCACTCTGCAAAGCACGAAACTCTCCATCATTATATAACCTTGCCAACAAAACACACCCTAGAAATGTTTTAAGGCTGTGTAGACGCCACAACTTCTTCACATAACTGCCTCTCTGAAAACAACATTAACCTCATGGCACCCAGAAACAAACATTTTGCTGCATAACCAGAGACTCTGAGCTTTATTTAAAGAGAATTTAGAAAGTTCAATTGCTCTCAAAAACATAGGCTGTCTATTACAGTCGGAACACTGTCCCCAGAAGTCTCCCTATTACCAATCTATCAGCCCAGCACTTTAAAAAAACAAAACTAAATATAATCAGCCTTTACCATTTAGGTGCCTCCAAGCTTCTTTCGAGCTCCTCAACCTTTAGTGCTTCCAGAAGCCATCCGAGTGCAAGTGGGCACAGGCTGTGCCCTGAGCTCAGGGCATGGGGGAATCTGACATGATTCCAGCCTTGAGACTTCAATGCACAGAAACCAGACCTCACCTCACACATCCGGGTTCTACTACACCTAGGTACCATGGAACTACTTTCCTTCACAATGTCCTTATTTTTTTCCCCATAAGTGAAGGTTACAATATTATGCTGACAGCAAAGGAAGAGTTACTGCTGTATTACATAAGTGTCACTGCACTTTTCACAGGGTTTCATTCAGCTCCGTTGTCCAAAAGGAAAAAACACTATTTTACTTGAAGTGTCTGTCTTGACCCATCCCTTCCCCTCACATTCAGACTGAAGTAGAAGAGAAGAGGAGGCAGTATCCTGATCCGAAGTCATCAACCAGCCAAAAGGGCTCAGAGCTGAGAAGTTTGTTTAAACAAACAAACAAACAAAACCAGTCACAAAAGGCAAGAGTAAAAAACATCCTTTTGGAAGGGACATTTTAGTTTTCCTTATTTAAACTGATCAGAAGGAAATGGCATTAAAAGATGTACAAACTGTAAATATTCTATCCAATCAATTAATACAAACATGAGACTAATAATACTCTTTTCATACAAACATGAGACTCATAATACTGTTTCCACAAACACTTCTGGCACAAATTTTTCCAGCCGCCCCTCAAGGTGCAATATTGTCTCCAGAAACTGGGGGTGGCAGTGCAGAAACAAGAGAATCTAAACTCCTCTTGAGGTAGGAAATGACCGCCTGGTACACAGAAGACTGTCGCAAGTACCCAGAAGAGTTCTGCACTGAAGACATCTTGCCTTTTTCTTCAGGTATAATGATTTAAAGGTGGGATTTTTTTCCTTCAGAAGCTACCTGCTTTCTATATTTTCATCATCTTTTTTTTTTTTAATTTCACTGATACCCTGGACTATGCCTTTTCACTATGCCATTTTTTGAACCTCCAGCCATTTATAAATAACCTGAGATCAGATCCTCCCAGTGCTGCTCCCAGGTACATTCTTTCTGAGGGAGCTCAGCAGAAGTGACAGGTTATCCAACATACAAGACTCAAGTGGTAGCTATGTGTTGGTCTATGGTCTCCTAAACCAGCTCTTGTGTCCCAGTTCCTACATGCTAGCTATTTGTGTTCTGGCTAGANCATTTCATTTCTCAATGTGTGCAGTGTTCTCCGATGACACGGCTCAAGCATAGAGTTCTGTGCTTTAGTCTCGAGTTCTGAACTGTCTGGCAGGACTCCAGACCCCCCTGTACGGTCTGCGGAGTATTCTGGGCTGCCACAGCTAGATTATTTACAGAAAACCCTATCATTTTCACAAAGTAATGACTTTGGCTTAGTTCCAGGTCTTGTAAGCACATATTTTGCTCCCTTTTCTTCTATTACCTTGAACATTTTTTTTTTTTTTTAAACAAAATTTCAAGGCTTCAGCCATGTATCACTACTGCAGATCGATGATATTTTGTTAGGAAGGAAAAGTTAAAAACCTGTCATGGCAGATTGTACCATTCTCTCACCTTTCCCAGAATTACCAACTACCATTCCTACATGAAATCCTAACACTAGCGATTAGACTACCAAAGATGCTGGTTCTATGTAACTATTTCCTTGGCATTTAAGGAGAGCAGTACTCCTTATCTGTCCTTCTGCCTGCCGCAAATACTTCCATTTGTAATCCCCCCCATCCTATGACTCTACTTACAAAGCTGTCTAGAATTCAGAGGAAAACTTCTGATGCTACTTGACCCTAACTGAATCCATTGAAATGAACAAAAAGAAAGTTAGAGCCATAAGAATGAAGCATCAGTTGGAAGAAGGGGAGGTCTCTATTTGATTCAATTGCAGTTCTGTCCCTTAGCTCAAACAATTCCCTTTGAAAACTCAAGTCAGCACAGAGGATGTGGGATAGCAGAGAACACACACCCACAGAATGTTCACAAGCCTGGATCATCTTCAGAGACCAGCATTAATAAACTGCTTAACATACAAACTGCTTCTCCTTAAGTCTCAAAAATATTTGTATGACATAACTGACATTCACATAATTTTCTCACATTCACACCGGACAAGTGTGGACACAAACTTATACAGACACTCATATATGCATTTGTCTGGAAATAAACCATATTTCTTGAATCTGGGACCAGCTAACCCATTCTCCATAAGCCCATCTTACCCCTTACTTACTCTAACATGAAAAGGCCTTTAGAAACACACATCTGTCAGAGAAGCCCTCCCCTCAACCTCTAAGTTATTCTTCCTAACTTTAATTTTTAAATTAGCATAAATCTAGATCACACACCCCAATTCAAGGCACAGATCCAGTATCTTCAAACAATTCAGGGACTTTAGAACAGAGCTTCCTCTACCACAGAAGGCACACTAGTAACTTCTTAAGAAACCAAATGACAATCGATGCTTACCTTCAAAAGTCACAAGTTAACAAGAATTTGCTGCTTTAGGTGAAAATGTCTGAGCAGATTTCTTCAGAATCAGGATGCAAGTAAAATACAACATGGATCCCTCTGTATTACAGATATAATTTATTCCATACTGCAGCTGAAGGTACACTGGTTTGTTTTGTTGCTTAGTTAGTTGACTACCAATTTTTATATCCCTTTGTTTTAGAGGCACAATCTCTTGGGACCACAAGCCCAGACGTGCAGAGTACTAATAGGGAAAGAGATCCTTAGTACACAGAGTCCTAAAAACAATGTGAATACATTTTCCGGAATTTGGAAGATAATTCCAAAGAACTCCAACATCAGCAAAGCTCATGAGAAAAGATCTCAAATTTCCTATGCAATAGTCTCCTTTTTTTGTGAAATTGTTACAAGTGAATCTTTCTTCAAGTCACACCAGAACTTACCTTGAAGGGAAGATGGGAACAATACCTCTGGGAGTCAAGACATGATTTCTGATCTGGATGGAATTGGTTTTTTGTGGTATTTTTGAATTACTTTTCTGAACTGCATAAAGTTTGAAATGCTTGCCTGACCCACAGGAGGTGAACTACTGCTGAAGCAAGGCACGCCAAGAGCACAGACAGCAACTCTATTTTCTCAAAAGCTTTGGGCTACTTAATCAAGGGGGTGAGCAGTGAGAGGGACACAGACACAAACGATTCTGAAGAGGACTGCACTCTCCTTCCCATGGTGGGAGCTCTTCAACTTCTGCAGTCTCCTGACAGGACAAACACAGAGCAACTCTTGCACCTCCCCTGCTGATCTCAGCTCTGCCAAATACTACAACTTCCTAAAAATATTTAAATCTACAGAATATAAAATGGTTTAGCACCAGTTCCACAGAGAAGTATCCAGGACTGCAGCTGACCAAAACTCCACAATGTTGTACCACAAAAAGTACACACTACACAACCACGGCCTGTGAGACACAAGTACTCAGCCTGAGGGATGCTTCAATGGCCAGTTTGGACACTTCAGGAAAGATGTGCTCATCACCTGGAGAGATCTCAAAGAATAACAAAAACTACTTGATGCCTAGAAAACATTACCTAGGAGGAAAGACTAAGTCATATTAGGAAAAATTTTCTAATGGCTGAGCTAATTAATCACCAAACTGCCCAACCCAGAAAGGCTGTAGAACATTTGGTACTGCAGACATCAATAGTGTAAGCATCTAGTGACAGCACTACAGCTTGTATTTTCTAGGGCCTGGCAGTCAGGTTAAATAGGTCCTTTCTAGCCCTGCATCTTCTCATTATTGCCAAGATTTAGTCTAGTAGATGAAAGCTAATTTCATCAAAGTTACGAGCACTCACATCTGACAAAGCAACCTTTTAAAACAGCTGAAATAATTACTCTATAACGAAACCTTCCTGAAAGTTTACCAGCTCAAGATACACAGAAGTCTCATCCACAAGTTACCTGGATGGTGGTACTGGACAAAGATAAAGGCATCTTTTTCATGCTTTTATCAGAAGCAAAGTGTATTTTACACAGCAAAGCACTCTGAGGAGGTTCCTCGCAGCTCCACTCCCTGCACAGGACTCCCTGTTACACACACATGCACTCAGCACCTGGGCAGTATAAAGCTTCAGGTTCCTCAGAAGTGGCATCAAATTATCACTCAAGTGGATATGCTAATGCTACAGATTTTAAAAAGCCAATTGAAATTAAAAGAATTACAGCTTTATACTAGCATTAAAATGAGCACTATCAGAGCACATACAGTTTGATGTCATCTACTGAAGTCAGGACAATTTGATACAAGGCAAAGAAAATCTAATTCTCTTGGCTCAGTGAAAACATCTAATCCTAATTCAGATATGGATTAAAAAGTTAATGATTTAGCAACTGTTTTAAGAATGTAAATGTTGTTATGCTCCGAGAGATAACAGCTATTCACTAAAATTGCACTTCCAAATCTATGTTTCCTTTAAAAGCTGTTCAAATGCTCTTATGCTGTTTACAAGAGAAACTGCATGCACAGTGTCATTCTCAGCAGCCTGTGTCATATGTCCAGTTATTTGGCATTTCTTCACATACCTACTACATGCCGCCCCTGCCAGGCAAACTCTGCCAGGACTACACTAGAGACATCTACAGTGGCAGGTCAGTCTCAAGGGACATTCAGCATTGCACCAAACACTGTAATTTCAGTGGTGTTAATGTACTGAACAGAGGAGCAATATGAATTAAAATGAATTAAAATTAAAATAATTTTCTAAACCAATACAAACACTGCTGGCTCCCTCTGGTGCTAAATATAATGCAGTGTTACATACTACGCTGCCAGAGAAGTAAGGCAATGATATAATCCAATTATTTTGTACAGTAGGTGACAGACATTATAGTAATAAGTGTTACAGCAGCAGATTTCATCTTACAGACTAAATCCTTAAGTCCTCATTCACGGCCTGTACCAACAGTTCTTATGCAGAGAAAACACGACACACACCTTTAAGAAGTGCCATGGTGTTCTGGTATGCACACAGTACAGGCTGGCTTCCTCGCATCGCGTTTTCTCTTCCTAAAAGTGCAGTCTCCCCCCCATTTTCTTAAGAGCAGAGTTAAAAAACATTTCAAGTTTTTACTGATTAAACTAGCAGTGGCTCCTAGAGTAGTTTTAGAAAGCAAACCAGAACCACTTTCAAACCCATTCACTTATGCTGTGTACTACTTAAATAATGCTGAACAGACTACACAAAATAAATCGATTTCATTTATCTATTATTAAATCTGCTGTTTAACACAGTATACAGATCGAAAATCAAGCTACTTGTTCTATTCACAGGCTCAAGTGGCTGTTTGGGATATTAAAAATTTTAAAATGCTGGAATTCCTAGTGACATGCCAAAGTATCCAAATACCATAATTTACACTGTAAGTATTATTCCTTGAATTGTTTTTATAACTATTGGAAACTTACTTGCAACTATTCCTATCTGTTAGATCTCCAATGCAAAACAAGGAAATTTAATAATCTAATCTGGAAGGGCTGAATTTTTTGCCTTTTTGTGTGGAAAGAAGGGAAGCAGACAGCATGTTTCACTTTCCTGCATCTGCTCTTCCTCCCTTTTTTAACAAGATAAAGCTAGAAAAGCTTAAAGATACTACCCTATACAGAGCATCCACTTCCTACTTATCAACAGATTTAATCACCACTATGCAGAACAAGGTGTGTGATGTTAATCTCCTCCACTTCCTCGGTAAGTGGGACACCAGTACAATTCCCAACAAAATAGTGTTTAACCTTAAAAAGATGGGTAATGACCCTGTGGGTGAAGGGAAGGCTGCTGACAAGGGTAGGAGCGGGGTGTGCCCGGTGTGCGTCTTTTCATCCAGCTGTTCCTTGTACTTGCCAGCAGCAAAAGCTGGGTCTGGAGCACCGTGCCAGCTGCTGTCCCGCTCCTCTGGCTACCAGGCAGCAGGAGGTTAACCCATCTCTCCCGAGCTTCTGTCCCCTCAACTACCAGTTTATAAATTCAGCATATGACTCAAGGAGATTACACTTTTTAAAACTCCACGAAAACCACAGGTACAAAGGCCCTCTCAAACCAACCACCTAACCTCAGTCAACAAATTAACGCCTTCTCCATCTCCCCAAAGCATAAATTCTGTAATTTAACTACCACCATGTTGAATTAACTACACCTTAGCAAACTTCAGATTTTTTATTTTAGGTCACTACTCCCAAATAAATTCAAACTCTGAAAAGAAGTTTAATTTAAGCTCTGATCAAAAGCTGGAAGATGTAGGTTTACTCCCAAATATGATTCTGAAGCTCAGTGCAAGAAGACCTTTTGTTCCCACTTGCTAAATATAGGTAATCTCACATTTTCACCTAGTGCTGCTTTGTGCCTTGAAGAAAGGTAGTTTTCACACTTCAGGCTTATTAACACCCCATCTAATATGAAATGTAACACTAGTGCTTTTTAATGGAGTTCTATTTCAAGGTTTTTGCACAGCAGATATGTACCATCTTCTTCATGAGTGAAACCAAAAGTATTTTTATTTTTTATAGAAAGCACTATCTGTTCTTAAAAAAAAAAAAGAAAAAATTAAACAATCTGTTGTAAGAGCTTGGTAAATATGCAGCATTGATTTATTTTAATCTTAAAAATACAAACCATCTATTTTAAATGTTTTATCTATTTCATTTTAAAATAATTTTTCAGGCAAGTATTTTGCTCAAATGGAAATTCAATATTCGAAAAAGAGCCTGTTCTGTGATGTATTGTTACACTGCATTATTACACATTACAACATTAACACCAAGTATCTGCCTAAATATGTAACATCACTAAGTGGTCTGTTCCACTTCAATAGCTTTCAGAGTGTATTTTCTTTTCAGCTGAATGAAATTATCTAAACTGAATTATCATGAGAAATCCAGAAAAAACTGTATTCACTATCATTAGGTCACACAAAAGAAATTACTTATAAAAAAAAAGAACTAGCACACCGTCACTGGATATCAAGAAATAGCTTTTCTTCCTCCACATGGACAGTTTCAAGCAACATTAACACGCAGCCAGGTTACAAGCAGTCCCTTCAGAAACTTCTCCCGGGACTGCAAACACATTTCCAGCGTGAGAAGAGCAACACCACCTGCATTTTTAGCTGCCAGTGTATAACAAGCCCTCAAGTGGAGTGCATACAATGATAAGCCCAGCAAAGGCACTGAAGACCACCCTGGCCATCATGGGCAATGTACTCAGAAACACTGCTGACAGCTTGGGGCCCAGGAGGTGGGCTGCACGTTTGCTACTACAGCTTTACTAGTGACATAGCAAGCCTGAAAAAACCACTGTAATTTAAATGGCCTTTAAGCAGCTGATCAAAAGGCACTGACAGAGGAGATGTAAACAACAGCCAAGGATGTTTTCATCTTAACTGCTTACCCCCTTGGGAGATCACCACCTCTGCAGGAGAGCTGGCAGAGTGGGATGGTGAGCTCAGCTCCTAACTGAGCCCCAGCTTTGCTGCAGCAGCAGGTAAACACACACTGACATCCTACATCAAACCAGGCAACCCGATGCAAACTTCCATCACGGAAATGCCTCCAGAGGTACTGGCCAGACTGCTAAGGGACAGAAACACCTTCAACCACTGCAATTCCTCACTTTGTTGCAATAGAGAAATGAACAGATCTTGCACAAGCATAATTCTCCCAGTACTAGAAACTTAACAGCAGTGAGTTGCTATTAGGGCCCATTCAGATTCACAGCAATTTTAAGAAGATATGCATTTATTGACATAAAGATTCTGGATTTAGTATTTTTTTTATCTGAAAAATTTGTATGAGGATTTGAAGAGGATTTTACCACTGAATATTACTATGAAGGCCACTTTCTCAAAGCTTTATCAACTGGCTTCAAATATATTGCATTTCTGTACTTGTCATGGAAAAGAAAATCAGCACGATGTAGCTGACCAAGCAAGTCACTTCCAAGACCTTACAAGCAGAAAGTTGTCCTATACAAACCTGCAGCCTGCTAAGAAGCTAAGAGGGGAACCTGACAGCAGAAATGGCTGTTGGGCTCACTGTTCCTTTTCCACTCCAGAGGCATTAAACCTCCTAAATATATTTCCAACTTTGTGTAACACTTTACGCCAGCTGCAAGTCTTCTCTCCTAGCAGGATTAGCTCCTACATATTTGTGCTGAAATAGTGGCTGGACTGAAACGTAACAACTTTACTGAATACATAGCTCTCCTGAAAGCCAGCTTTTACACTGTAGCTTTTTTTAATCCAATAATGACCAGAGCGGGAGCTGGGTACTTACCGATCAATCACAAACTCCTTCTGTCTTAGCAGCCCCTCTTTAATTTTCATTAGAGATTCCCAGTTGCTGGAGTCCTGATAGCTGGTAGCCGGGTAACTTGAACGAGATGTTCCAGGTGAAACCTGCATAAAATAATTGTAGGATTAGCCCCCAAAACAGGTAAATAATGCCCTACATATTACGGCATTTACAGAAACCTAAGGACTGTTTTTCAGTTTAATTCAGATTTGCTTTGTATAAAACAACTGGATTTATAAACAAGTGTCTTGAAACAAACTTCAGCCCAGTGTCACTGATTTTATCATTTCTCTACTGAATAATTAATAGCTCTGAAAGCAGTTTGGAATGAAAAGCTCATTTAGAATTTAACTACATCATCAAGAGGAAGACCACAAAATGTTCATATCCTATTGCAATCCTTGTAGCATTTCAAACAACACTGCTTGGTAACTTTAGACCCGCTGGTAACTGCAGGTAACAGCTGCCATTGACCCATTCAAATCCCACCTGTAACATTGGCATACAGAGAAAGAGAAATTTCCCTTGACATATGTGCACTTAAAATATGGAATATGGAAATATAATTCTGGCTAAATTGTAACTATTTCTGACAAAAAAGTTTCACAAGTAACAGGTTTCAGGCTTTCTATTAATTTTCATAAAAGCCATACTCTGTATCTTGCAACAAACTGAGGACAACAACTGAACTGAATATGAACAAACAACATCATGGTTTGGAAGAAAAGTAAAAAACTAACTGGGATGTTTAATCAAGAAAGCATTTATTACAAATTTATTACTAATATTTGCATCAGGAATTCACATAAGGGAAGGTTTAAGGTAGAGCTTCTGTGATCGAACAAAAATCCCAGCATTAGTTTCAATGAAGTATAATTTAATCTTTCACCAGTTTTTTGAATCACTGAAAAAAGATTACTCTTTTTATTATCTGAGAAGCATCCTCGACTATGCTGTCTATGTTTTAGAAAAAGAGCAGAAGGAAAAAAAGCGAAAACATGGCTTTTAAAAAAAAATAGACTTTAGGCTATTTTTTTCTGTTATAGCTCTACAGTGTTTTAAATTTAATCTGAAATTACAACAGACTGTGTTAAAACCAAGACATATCATCGACAATTCAAGTAAATTAAAACAATTGTACTCCATGCTTCTGGCCAAAGTTCCACTGTGACTTGTAATGCTGAATGGAAAGAATTCATTGCTTAAACCCCAATACCATGAGGTACTTAAGTCAGGAGCCAACTCCTCACATCTCTTCTGTAACTTTAAAAAGTATTTTTTCCCATTCAGTCTAGTTCAGTTCAATTCCTAGCTTGCCCACTGATGTATTTCTGCCCATTTATTCTAATTTAAAACTTAAAACCAGATAAGATGACAAGACTTATCATTTCTAAAAATCTTTCAAGACTGTTACACCCCCACCTCACCCCCCATCACCCCAGGTCCAATTTATCTGCTTCAGGAAGTATTTCTTTTGCTGCTTTTCCTGGATAGCTTCAATAGTAAGATCAGTTACGAATGATTAATAAAAACCCAAGCAAAAACTAAATCTTAAAAACATCGACAGTTCTACACATTAAATACTGCATGCTAATTTAAAAAAATCCAAACTGGTGATATAATCTTCTTTTTTTGTTTGGGCAGTGACCTAATAAAACTTGAGAAGGACAGCTAGTCATGATTCTTCCTGTAAGTAACACACATGTAGGGTCTTTACGGCTTAAGGAATGTAGAGTTTATTTTGGCTGGGTTGCTCCATCCAGACCACATCACTTCAAAGTCATCTTTGGTGCTTAGAGAATACCCCGGGATTGTCACAGACTGTTCTGTATTAGTTATACATATGACTGGCTGAATTAAGAGGCACCAGCACAAACCTACTCCAGTGAAAGTCTCTCTTAGGGACCCATGCCATGACATGCAGTACTAAGTGACAACATCAGGAACTATCACTGGACTTCATGTTATGAATTTTTTTCCTTTGCTTTTCCCACTACAGTGCTAATGAATGCTTTCCTATATTCACCTCAACACCATTACATTATAGTCAAAAAAGAAGAAACAGTCCTTATTGCAGCTGGGATTAGATCTTTATTTTTCAGAGCCAGAATTTCCTTTTTTACTCAGAAGAAAACTCACAAGCATTTGACATGATGAACAGGAAATATATGGCTTTATAAAGCCAAATCAATTTACCGAGCAAGATTAATTTTGTCTTTAAGACTGAACTATAAAAATGAAGAGATTAAAGACAAATATTTTAATATGAACCTATCTTAAGTGAAGACATTCTGGAAGTCACTGGTGGCTTCTCTAGGAGAATTCTTCAATGCAAGACCCTTACTTCAATCTAGCACCTCAGCAAACTTAAAATCTTGCACTAAAGTTGGGAAAAAATTCTTCAAATTTGGTACAGTAAGTAACTATACAAGTCAATTAAATATTGTGGCTGCTGAAAGGCAATCCAATGAGTTTTGCAAAGTTAAGCACAGAGTAATATTTTGTGAATTAGATGCTAACAATAGTGTGTTAGTTTGGGATTTTTATTAAATCTAAAACATAAGGCCTCCATAGATGCCTTACTGAGATGCTTTAACTTTGGAATATACCCAATCCTATGGAGTATATACATGCTGTATACACATACATAACAACAAATAAAATATTACTTTGTATTATAACTGTGTGCTTCAATTTTTCAATCTGAACAAATGAAAACAGAAACAAAAATGTTTGATTCTGATATCATGTTTCATCCAATTAAAAAAAAAGAAAGAGAATATACTAAAAATACTTCTTAGCACTTCCCAAAATAACAAGACACTTCACTCATTTATGAGCACATGATGTTGACTATTACAAACAGCTTTCCAGCTGCTTTGAATTGTGTGGTAACACACAGGCAGTCCACTTATGTTTGAGTATATTGTCTCCTAAGAATATCAAACCAAATAGTGAGACGAGATACACTTCCAGGAGTCATATTAGAAAGTCACCCACAACTCCAAGCCCTTAACTTGAATCGTCCACAACTACAAAACAAAATACCATCTGGAAAGCCACAGCATTCTTTTCTATCTGTCCTACAAAATAAAACTATTTTTGTCACCTGGCACCTCTTCTGAGAGTATCAGCCTTGTCCTGAGAACATCTGTTAAGTTAGAACTGCATCCTTTGCACACTGACATCCAAAGGTCCTCACTAGCTTGTTTTGTGACAAAGGCTTGGCAAGCCTTCAAGTCACTGCTGAGGCAAAGTCAGCAGCTGGGTAAAAAAAATAAGAAATCTTTGCTGTACTAATCTAGATGCAAATACTGCTGGAAGAGACATTGCTGACTGATAGTTTCATGTTCATTATCAGTGGAAAAACATTTTTTCTGTGGACAGAGTGTAACAACATTTAGATAACTTAGGTCAAATATGGCTCGGTTTTTAATTGTGCTAATTAAAATTATCTTCTCAAATAGGCCCATAGTTTCTGCTTGAAGCAGATCACTGTCTCAGCACACAGAGTAGCCCAGCATTCCATGTGTAACATGCTGGATCACCTCCAATGATGTCATTTACTACACCACAAAGTAAAGGCAAAGTCCGAAAATGTCAATATAGTAGTTAAGCTCAAAAAAAAAAAAACAAACCCCAAAAAACCCCCAAACACCAAAAAACAAACCAAAAAACCCAAAACAAAAAAACCCACCAAAAACCCACAAAAAAACCCCAAACCCACACCAACGTATTTGAAAGGGGTTTTTTTTGTGAAAGCTGCAGCTTAAATAGTTTAGTGCTGTCCATATTACAACTGTAAAGTTTTCACAGTTCATTACTAACAACTAGCAGAGCACCAAGAATTATGCCAAGTGAGTGATCCCTTCTGGACAACTGCTTCCACTGCCTTATGCTATCATAAACTCCTGTCCATAGGGATCATTCTTCTCTTGCTGCATTTTACAGGCATTACCCAACAGAAGAATTCCTTGCATCCACAGCTAATCCAAGGCAAAGAATCAACACAACCAATGTTAGCAGAAGCTAAGGATTCCTTTTCTGACTGACAGTTGAGGAAACAAGTATGGGTGGCCCCTGAGGCTGTGCCTCAGGGGCATCACTGGATGATGCGGGAGAAAGAAGAGGTGGATGTGGCAGCAGCAAGCCCAAAAGAAGTATTGTCACAGAGATGCCTCTTGCCTATGGGTCACCTATGATGGGAAAAAGATTAAACAGGCACAGGCACAGGCACAGCAGCAGTCACTGAGGAGCTCTGTAACTACTCCCCACCTTGGATAAGAAAAAAATTATTTACCCATCCCTCCCTCTCCACCCAGATTTCTTCCTTACATCAGGCAGAGTGTTTCAGCTCAGAACAGCTCCCATAATTTAGACAATCTCAAAAGATCGTTCATCCATCTGCAGGTGAAACATGACAGGGATGGTGGCTCTCATGCAGAAAAAGCAATAGAAGGCTGCAACCACGGAGTAAGGCCCTAATTTTAAGGAATCATTTATACAGAAAGGTTGTGCATTGCAGAAATGCACTAGAAGAACAGCTACAAAGCTGAGTCCTCCCCAATGTAACAGATTCTGAGCTGGGTAAAAACAAGACTACAGACAAGAACCCCTAATTTGTGGTATCTGTATCTCACCACCACCTACCTACTGCATAACTCTGCTCCATCTTTGCCTTTTAGGGAAGATAGTGTTTCTGCTCAGCAGGATATAATCACTACACTTCTTGGCAGCAACACCTAGGCTGTATCACATTTTGCTATGCTTTCACAGATTTCCAGCAGTCACAGGAGAAAGAACATCTAATCATGCCCTTGCACTTTTATTTCAGCCATGGTATGTGTGGTGTTCCTTACGGAATTTTTTAAATGAGAAAAACATCATTAAAATCAAAATTGAAACACCATCAAATGGTGAGGCACTAGGAAATACAGGTGTGCTGTAGAGAGGTTAGGACTGCCAACAGCAAAATTAAAATCAATAAGGCTTGGAAAAAAAATCCCAAACACTTTATATAGACATGAAACCTGCAAAGTAGTTAATATAAGAGGGACCAAAACTAACAGGGAGAATAAACTTGGCAGGAGTTCACAATTTAACCTGCCTGAAAATCAGCTTAATGCAAGTCACGATTGCATAGATATGGTATGTCAGGTTACAGAAAAAGTGGGTGAGGGAAGGATAAAACAGTGACTTTAAACAGCTCTGGCATAAACCCAGTTGCAAGAGTACGTCTGGTAGTACAGTGCCCCGAACCAGAAAGTCACTGAAATGGTAAAACATGTTCAAAGAAGAGAAACTTTCATGACTAAAAATCTTAGAAAGAGTGATTTATGATAAAGAGCTAAATATCATAAGGGCTGAAGAGACATGAAATCAGACAGTAAATACCTTTTTTCCTAGGTTGAGAGCCCATGTAAACTAAGTTTGATGGAATGAAAATTGAGATACGGCAATCTGGGGTAAGAGTATCAGGAGAAAACAAACAAACAAATGAAAACCAGCAAACAACAACAAAAAACCCCATCAAACCAACTAGGGGGATGGAGAAAAGAAGCAAAGGTATATCACAAACAAATGAGAGAAGATCCAAATCTTAGAATTTTAGAATCTGCACTGGATGAAGTTTAGAAATAAAGGGGCAGGCAAGCCAGTCCTTACTTGATGACACATCAGGACTTCCTTTCAGTGTTAGGGTTAAATTATGCATACGTGTGACTAAGGACACACTGACTACACTATGCCAAGAGCAGAATAATCACAGTTAGGCACCAAAGTCATACACAAAAATTCAAGAATCAAAATTCATTTTAAAAGGGATCACCCCAAAGATACATAGCCAGAGCTGAACTGCATGGATGCTACATCTGTTTTATGACCTTTTTAAAGCTTTTCCAATAAAAAATTAAAATGCTAATGCTATTTACAGACACCACCACTATCATCATAAACTTTTAAAAAGTGGAAAGCTTTCAAAATGGAGAAGAATAAACAGTAATAGCATTCACATGCCTCCTAAAAGCAGCACTCGCTCTAGTCATTACACTTTTACAAGCACGTTTGGTCAAACTTCCTTCACAAATGAAATCCCCATGGCACACAAGGCAACACACTTAATTCAGACCTCACAGATTTCACTCATAAGCCTGGGAGGAATCTGACAGTCCTACAAGTCACTGTTATTTGTATATTTACTTCTTCCCCAACATTGTTTATACTGCAGCTGAGGCTTCTGAACTTTATCAAGGTCAGGTCTGATAACCACAACAAGGGAGGAAGACACGGTCCCTTCGCACAAAAGCTTACAAATGAATTAAGAGCAAAGCATAGCAAGTACACGGTTGCTGGGATACTACGAGAGATGGGAGAAAACAAAGGCTAAGGTCAGGTAGCTATTCACCATGGAGGAAAAAAAATTAAATAAATAAAAAACAAGCAGAGATTTTCTACTGATGGCATAGTTACAGGGTTTTGATAGCAACTGCATGGTCACTTAAATGTGGCATAAATGTGCACTGCTATCAAAGGGAGGGGGCCTGTTCTCCTGCCTCTTCTCACCACTTCAAACATTCATACCTTTCAGCTCCCTCCTGACAGCCCCAGTCCTACACTCTTCCCTCCATCCCACACACATGAAGGTTATTTGTATCTCAGTCAGACTCTTACCAGATTCATTGTACAGGACTGTGTGAGATCTAGCACTGGCACACACTCTTAAGTGGGAAAGCAGTGTACAATACAAAACATTTTGCAGTGGCACAGCTTTGTGCTGGATTAGTACGAACATGACCACAAGCTGAATTATCTCAACTTCAGGCACTGCCACTGATACGCCCAAAGCATCAGTGTATAGACTGAATATTTTCTAAGCTTCTGAAACAACCCCATTATGCAGTTGCTATGACATTGTCAAGTTACTGGCCAAGACCTGGTGTTTAGATAAGCCATTAGTTCAAGAAAAGAAACTTGCACACCAAGATGGCATAACAGAATAAAACAAAAAACCTCCTGCATTTTAATCTTTCAAAATAGTCCTTTCTGTCAGCTATATGAATTATGAAAGCACACACAGGACCAGCAGCACAACCCTAGCCTTCAGTCAGAGACTGCACGTGTAAGATCTCTATGCGTTCAGAATCTGCCTTCAGCAGGGGATCCTGAATAAAGCAGAAATATAGCAGGGGATTAGTAAGGGAAGGGAACCAGAATTCTGGTCACTGCTCAACTGGCAAGGTTTTATTCTTTCTAGCATCCCTGATGGTACTGTGCAAAAGCCTCCAACGACAAAGAAGTCAATAGATTAACTCTGAAAAGACTTTGCAAGATCTCTAGGGATGCACATTGTTAGTGCAGAGACAAGGGCAGTCTCCTAGAGGAGGCTGGAGCCACTCAGCAGTCCTCCCTGACTCTCCTGACTCTCTCATCTCTGCCCTCTAAGCTACTACGTTCCTGAAGGGTGAAACCGGCACTCCGGGAGCTGCACAGGGGGTGACGATACACCCTCCTCTGCTTATCTTCCCTGAACAACCACACTTCGCTTGCTTTTATGTGTTGTTATAACATTCCTTCATACTCCACGCAACACCAATATTATTTTTGTCATAAATCCTTTCCATTTATATTCTGGCAAATGTTATGAACACAAAACACTTCTAGGTGCCACTTAATATGACGTTAAAAGCAACAGTGCCTGGAATTTTCCACTGATAACAACTAGGTCTTTCCTAAGTATAGAAGCACTTGTTTTATTAAGTGTTCATTTTATCTTCCCACTGCATTTAAATTCAAATGCTCTTTACTATTAAAAAAGTTTTAAACATCTAGAGATGAAAGGGAGATTCCAAAGAACAACTTTTTTTTTAAGCCTTTAGTTGAAGTTTCTGTTAAATTCATTATTTCTTTTTGTTTCTTATTCTTTCCTGAAAAGCAGCACGACCAAAAAGTGACTATAGTTATTCAAAAAGACCACTGTTTTATGTGCTGCATAAATACAGGACATGTTATGCACTACAAAAATGATGAACTGTACAAGTAAGACAGCAGTAGCTTAAAAAAAAAGGAACAATTGGCACAAATCAATCATGAATAGAAGGACATGTCAAATATCTCAGACATTCTCAACCAAGTTCTGACAGTTAAATGTACATTGCATTGCTAATACCTACAAATATCAATTTACTGAGTGCCAGTCTTGATTGCTCATTCATTACTGTGCCTGCTCATGGCTAAGGTGGATGCAAAAAGTGATCTAGAAAGCAATCAAAAAAGCATCGGTATTTTGCCTGCCTGCACAAACTTTGCAAGGATGAGCAGAGCTGGCCACCAATCTTGCACAGAAACTAACAGGAGTCCTCCCGCAACAAGAAGGTAACAAAAAGAGAGTGCAACTTGGGTGAATAAAAAACAACAAGCCATGCTTATGAAGGAATTGGAAACAAAAACTTAGAGAAACCTTATAAGCACAGAGCACCAAATTCTCTTAATAAAACATGGAAACATACTGGAAGAGAGGGAAGCCTCTATGAATTTAATGTGAAGCAGGAGCATACATTTGGGGAAAGTGATGCTCTGCAATTTCTTTATCAAGGGTCTTGATTTTTCAAATGGAAGATGTCTAGATTCTGTGAAGGGTGTTGGCCCCTAAACCAGAAAACTGAGCCTCTCCTTTCCTGAGTTCCATTTGCTTTAGCTTTTCATGACTTTACAAGAAACATAAGCCATGTCTGTAATACTCAGCACAATTAACTGAAGTTTAAAAGAAACAAAAAAATCCACAAAAATAAAGTAGAGACATTCAGAATATTTGTATTAGAACAAATCCAAGAGATTTGTTCTAATACAAGAAAGTACATTTTATTTAAAAACAATAATTCAGAACTGGTCTCTATGAGCACTTGCAGAAAGAATGGAGTGAAATAACTGGAACACGGGCACTTCAAGATTTGCAGATGCAACTTCTGCGTATGTTACAGCTGATGGGGAAGGAATGATTAGGTAATACACTCTTTTCCACTTCTTTTTAGGCTGATAAATCAAAATTGTTAGCAGTAACAAAGACATCCCCTCACACACACCTTTGTTCTTCTCCAGCTCTTATTACCACAAACACAGATTTAACAAGCAACAAGGCAAAAAAGACAAGGACAGTCTATAAGCAGTGGCAAGTGCGGGACTTTATTAAGTCGCTTTACCAGGGATTGGAAGACCAAACCAGGTTCTCTACTAAAACAGTCTTGTGCAGAGTTAATAAGATCTATGGACATCAGAGCTCTGCACAACTTGAGTACAGTATTCATTTACATTTATTAGTGACTACCTTGAAAAACTTCCATGGACAGCAAAATTAGAGGCATACTCATGTTTTCTCTCCCAGCTGGAGGAATTCTTCCCAGAAGGAATTATTTCAGCCAGCAAACCAAGCAGAACAGCACATGGACCTACTGTGAAGATTACATTGCTTCAAGCAGGGATCCTACCACCATCCCTGTACAGCATCACATATATGATACATCACCACATAAACATTTCAGTCACTTGCCCCAGAATTTTGAAAAATAAAAAAAAAAGGATTTTTTTTTTTCCCAAACTCACAAGGAGACACCATGTACTTGCATGACTCTCTGAATTTATAACACATTTACAGAGGCTCCACACCTCTGAAAAATCCAGTCCTGGAATCTCAAAAGTCAGACATTTGAAAATCTTAGCCTGAAACTTCTACATCACTGATAACCAGAAGAAATGCTGCCAATTTAACACTGGACTGTGTGTGAAACAAGGAACCACACAACCATGGGGAAGGTAGTCACATAATTTGTGTGTGGAGTAAGTGACGGATATTTGAATTGTTTGGCTTCAGTCCAGACTGAACCTTTTCCACTTGAGTTTATGAGGGGTACTTGAAACACACTTGCCTCTAGCAAAAGCAGCAGTATGATGTAAGGGTGCATCTGAACATCCGTGTCAGTGTGTGAAGGTGTTTTCCTTCCTTACAAGATAAACTCAGGAGGAGCCCTAGCACCTTCTTTATATAGGCAGAAAGGGCACAAGTTCACACTAAAAAAATAAATATCACTTTCATCACCCGCAATAAGTACTTGTCACTTGTAGGTCTCCAAGTTTCTTAAAATGAAACTATACTTATTATTCTCATTCTACAGAGAGGAAACTGAGACAAGAACAAAGACAATTTGTCCATGTCTCTCCAAAGAGCACCCTAACACAGCAGATTCTCTAGTGTGGAAACCATTTTGTAATCAAAATACTGGTTTTAACAGACACAAACGAGACTATCTCTGCCTAACTAAAAATAAGTATGTGTTGACTTGAAGGAGGCTCATTTAGAAGGTGGGAAAATTCGTGTTTCAGAATGAACTACCTTTGTTTTCATTTTCTAATTCACAGAGATGTCAATACTAATGTTATACCAAGTACTCACATAACCAGTTGATACAGAGGACTGTGTTTCAAAACCATAGAACCAATTCATTTTCAAGAAAGGCCACAAAAAGAGGAAAGCAAATAGCTTCTTCTATAAGAACCAAGTCACAAAAGCAGGAAAAAAGCTCTCCACAAGACCTCAGTGGTCAGGTAGCCACAGCCAAAACAATCTGTGAGACTACACTTGACAAAACTTCCACGCTCCAGTGACTGACAACAGAACTTCCATGAGGAAGTAGCTGCCTGATACAGAATACATAGTCATAAAATATCTGCAAGACCAGGAAATCTCTTCTTGCTACCTACTCAGAGCTGATCTGAACCAAGGAATTGAGCCATGTATTTATTTGGCATATTCTGCAACAGAATAAAGAAAAATATGAAGTTTTGTACCTCAAATTCTCAGGTAATGAAATTCAGGATCTTAATTTTCTGGGGTGCTTTTTAGCTGAGTGCATTTTCCTGCAAAAGTAATTCTGAATCAGCACTGCACTTCCTAAGAGGGAAAAGACATTCTGCTACTTAGACTTCAGTGATTTCTGATGAAGTAAAAAAACCCTTAGTGTTTTAGCTATGAATCACATGAAACAAAGATATGAAGCAATAGATAGCTGTTCACCATGGAAATTGTGCTAGTCTTATTTATAGTCACTCCATAGGGGGAAGGGGGAAAAAAACCCCAAACTGCAGAGCAATGGACAGAAGAAATGAAGAAAAGACACACACCGTTCTGTAACACCAAGCAAGAGAAAGGAAGGTGTTTCTGGTTCCTACTTCTCAAAGTAGGACCAACTGAAAATTAGCCTGAAAGCTCTTTAAAAGGCCATTTCCATGTTGATCTAAATGAAGATCCCAGTGAGGCAAGACGTTGAGGCCACTGGTCTACTTGCTGCCCCTCCACACTACCTGAGGGTGATTACTGCAATACTCTGCACAGGAGAGTCCTTCAGCTTCTTAATGCCGCCAAAACATTCATCGTTTGGCCAATATTTATGCATTTCAGTTAGGACAACTTTTAGCTGAAGATAGGTAGCAGAAAAAGCTAAAGCCCAATCATTTATCCTCAATTCTGCAGTTACCCTTTCAAGTGGAGATAATCCAGCACCACCACTTGGCAACTGAAGCATGGTCTTCCAACTTTATCTCTCCTTCATGTGCCTTTGTCCCGCTGTTCATCTATCACTCACAACATGTCAAATAACACAGCTAATCTCTCTGCTTCCCAGAACAGTTTATCTGAAAGACACTCAACACAGTTTCTTAGGTATAAGGATCTCGGCACACCACCTAAAGCACATTGTTCAGCTTAACCAGTTGAGGACACCAGTAAGCACTAAAATACAGTTTTCTCAGGCATTTCATAGAAATAAAGGACCTTCACTGTAATGAAGACCATTGAATTTCCTATCCTGTCTCATGTTGCTATTTTGACACTTGGCATCATTGCAGATAACGGCTACTAGTAAATTATTTGACCTTAATTAACCTAGTAAAAAGGTACACTTCACTGATGTGAAAGCCACTAGATATTTACAAGAAAAAAGTTTTTTGTGTTGTAAATATTTCGTTGCAAAATAAACCATCTGCATGGGTCGAGTCTATGCTGATTGTATTGTTTCCAAGAGAAGTAAGTGCTTCCTAAAGGGGTATGGGAAGAGGAAGGACACAGCCGATTTTCAAAGCAAGAGTCAGGCAAAACTCCTTTTTTCCTTTCTCTTCCAACACTGGGTCAAAGCACCAAAGACTATAAACAGGCGTGACACACTTCTGCACACTGTGGTCTACTTTAATGGTTTAAGGTTCATGCCAGTAACAGCAACTGAAACAAAAACATTCAAGATGAGCTTTCCAAAAATGTCTTTGGTCAGTAACATATCAGGTAACTAGTACTACCAGAGCCTTCACCATTCCCAAAATGAGAAATATTTCAGACCAAATTGTATAGTTCTCTATTAATTTATTATGTACTTTTTTTTTTTTACATCACTTTGCAATGGTATGCTTTAAAAGCTGCAGCCTCAAAAAGTAATTTCATCTTGTTTGTAAAGAAGAAAAAAACCATGACGATCAAACTAATTTAATGTCTGCCCAATGGTTAGGAAATGTAAATACATCTTGTCCCAGAGAAGAACAACATGATGCAAAGCCTAGATTTCTCAGCAGAGCTGTTTCCATTAACACTAACAAAGCCTGTAACTCTCACTATACAAAAGCAGGAACATCTGCAGTCTCAGAAAGGCAACTTCCTCCACATAAACCCAGAAGACTGAGATTACAGATGTGAGATGCACTGAAGTAAGATAATCGTTAAAGGAGGCATCAGGTAAAACATATAAGCAAATGGGTCATAAGTCTATCATTCAAGTAAAAAATCTCAAATGCATTTAAAAAGTTATTAACTCTGAATTGATTAGGCTGTTGCCTTATCTGGTGTGATTCTGGAATGCTATTCGTATCAGCACTAAAAATACTAAATTTTCCTCCACTTTTGAAGGAAGGAAAAACTCACATTTCCCTTTAGGCTGTATACAGCTCACAGCACAAATGTAAACTGAAAGATACCTTAGCTGGGTGCTTTCTATTAGAGAACAGCAAAAAAACGGTCCTGCAAGCCACATCTGCTGATACCTCCATGGCTACAAGCAATTACCCATCGCAGAATCAGGCCAGAAACTACTGCTTACAAGAAGGAAAGATCTTATTTTAGAGTTCATCCTCAATACCAACATCTGCTGCTCTGTCCCACATACACACACAAACTAGTGCACATCTGTGGGAGCATTCACTTCTGCCTTCTCTGTGTTTTTTCTTACTGTTAAGCCAAACGTGCAACACCAAAACTTCTGCCATGTGAGATCACAGAGGTACTTTTGCAGTGTGAGAGAAAACAGCAGCAGCAGCATGAAACAACTCACTAACCAGGGTACTCAGACTCACCACTGAATTTCTTACCTGTAAATTATAAATAATTGGACTTGGGTCACAGTCCACTTCAATGCAGAGTCATGATTATCAGTGGACCAGATAGTGACACCTCAAACTCTTTACAGATTACACAGGTGGCCAGTGTCTGCAGCTGGAATTTTGAAAACTAGCACAAGAAAGGCAAAAATAATCCCGGAAATGATTACCAATGTGAATAGAAGTTTTACGATTATTATTTAAATAAAGGAGCTGGTATGCTGAAGTACAACACGTCTCTTTTTAGACATTATCCCAAACATCAACCGGATTTCTAAATAATTTCTGAGAAGAAACATGTTCTAGTGGTAGATTCCTAATGCCCCTGGAGAAAGCCCAGATCATCTCCATTTAAGGTCAAGCAGGCAACAGCTGCACATTTTTGTTCCCCAGCACAAAATGCAGCAGACCAAAACCTCCAACACAGATTCCTTTTTTAAACTTTTTCCTTTCTGATATCCATGGGTGTCTGGACCTGTTCACCCAGCAGTGAATGAAAACAGTACAATGACGTGCTTGTGTACCGTGTCTGACATTGTCAGACTTGACATGCCCCATAAGCAGTACTCTGGCATCTGCTTCAGAACCCCACCAAATACTCCATGAGTTACACGAAGGAACAGTACTAACCTGAACAAGAAAAATGTTCTCAAGAGAGTGTTCCTAAGCAAGCTTGTTTTCAGATAAACAACACCAATACAAGATCTACAACACTCATGGGGTCTGAACTTGTACATGTTATTGTTATTTGGCAAATACATTTTCCATCTTAAAATTCTTATCACAGCTAGACATTTAGAGAAGACATGTATTATTTTTCTGATGAAATCCTAGTATTTTTTCAGTGCCTTAATTTGTACATTTAAGTATCAGTCTATAAAATGGAGACCAAGCCCCAACTGTGTTAGCAGCTCACAAACAAAACCAAATTCTCTTAAGGTACCTCATTTCTAAAAAGCTCCAATTCATTAACAAAAATAGTCAAGAATCTGGGGTAGTGTAACTAAATAACATGACAATTTTACATTGATTTGGTAAAAGGGAGGAACAACATTGCAGCTGTTGCAGTGCTGGGTGTTGGACTTCATAACAAAATACAGAGGGTGAATTTCAATAGTAGAAGTTTCATATTACATCTTACAAAAAGCAAACAATCTAATGCTAGCACTTTTCTTGGATGACAGCATGCAATAAAAACATGAAACTTCCCTCATAAAATAGCCAAATACAGTTTGCTTGACTGTGAGAGATTTATAATGTTAATAATGCCATTATAAGTAAATTATGAAACACTTTGCACCAGTAAAGAACCATCACTGTGAAGATATTCAATTAACTTTTAACTGAAATATGAGACCCTAGACTTTTTTGGTTTGATACTGAAAGACAACTTTAGGCAGGCAGATTTATTATGCTAAAACCAAGTTGCTAACTTCAACTATGATATAACCAATTTGCAGAAGAGCTAAACTGTATTTACAAAAAGAAAAATAGAGCTCAATTTCAAACAGGGTGGTACATCACCACCAACACCCTTCTGTCTCTGGTTTGAATGATGTACTGCAGCAGGGCTTCCAGGGAACAAAAAACCAAACAAAACCAAAAAAAAATTCATCCTGTCTGGGGTCCTGCTTAAAGCCAAGCACTCGCCTATGCTAAACAATTATTGTTAAAACTGAATCTCTAAGTGTTCAGAGTTAGGCTGAGCTTCTGTATTTCTGCCTGCAATTTCCAAATCAGGAAAAGGCACATGCTGACAGTTGCATCCACACAGAAAGCCTGATGCTGGATGCTTGCACACCTGACAGTTTAATCCTTTTACATCCAGTAAATCCTTCACTTTCCAGATGCACAGAACCTGCTGTATATGCACTATGTTGTCACCTCTCAACACAGGAAAGTATATATAAGATAACCTGTAAAGTAGCATCAAGCTGCTACTCTTACCCAAACAAAGAGAAAGGGTTCTCAAAAAATTCACTTAAACAGTTTCCAGCCACAAAAAGTGAGAGGGGAAGAAAAAACGTGGAAGTATGTTTTAAAGGAAAGATAAATACTTTAAAATATATTGTAATGATAAATTTCAGAGATGAACTTATATATGCCAGATCTTATTTGGGGAAAAAAAATCCTCTAACCCACATATTAAAGGTTGGAAGAGACTGGAAATACAGAAAATTTATTTCAGTTTAAGCACTGTGAGAAGAAAGATGATATTGGAAAGCACTCGTCATACACTATAAACTGAATACCAGCAGTGTAACAGAATTATCAAACCTTATATTTTGAAAGTGTAGTTTTAAAAATACCTTGTACAAAAGAAAATCATTCCAAGTGAAACACCCACAAGAAATATGACAGTCCTCATTATTTAGGTTTTTTTATGACGAAGAAACATTGCTGTAGCAAAAGTCACACAATCCAAAGCAGCTCCCTGAATAAGTTCCCATTTAAGTTTCTGTTTAAAAAAAGGCAGGGAGTCAGCAAGCAGCTCCCTTCACTGCCCCACTGAAGCATGCCACTTGCCAGATTCCCTCATCCTGTGGTTGAGCAGGTGGTCTCCCTGGCACTCAGCTCCTTTCACAAAAGGAAAGGTGCTGCTGGGAACAAGTTCAGAGGAGCCACTGCCTGTGTCAGAAGGCACATGGGACCAATCAACTTGTGAGCTGCTGAGTGACACCGTGAGTCCTGCCTCTAAAACTTTTGTTATTTTTTCCCCTCAACCTACTTCAATTGTTTCCACAACTTGGTCACAGACTCGGACAAGCTGCCAGAGATCTACAGGCACGTCCCACAGCCCGGAGCAAGCTCCTCTGTGCTTCACTAAGTCACACCAGGGGTAAGGAACTTCTCTTCTGTGTAATGCTTTTAATTCTTGCAGGATGGCACGCTGTAGCTGTACTTTTCTACCAAAAAACTCCTCTAATCAAATTAACAGCTGGTTTTAACTGTTTATCAAAAATATGGAAATGTAGGCATTACAGCTCTAAGTCAAAGATATACTGCTGTCCGGGGAGTCTTTCAGCAACAGTAAAGGTAAAAGAATTTCCTACATGTTCCTGGGGCACTGGCTGTCCTTGGGTAAATGATTTATACAAGTGGTATTGCACAAGAAGGTGAGGTTTCATCATGTTTCTCACACCTTTGTCTTTCCTTTTAAATTTAATACTTTTTGCTTGTTTTTTCTTTAGTCTGTTTGGTTTTAGTTTTTAATCCAAAATCTACAAAGAGAATTATTCACTTAAAGTTTTGTAGAGGCTTTTTTTCCCCAAAGCTGCCTATTCATAGTCCAGCAGGGGTAAAGAAGCTCTTCCATCATTAACTTGGAAAAACATTCGTCTAATCTAACACACTGAGAGAGCAAACCTTTTTTTGCTGTATGATGAAAAATTACCCTTAATTTAAAAATTTAAGTGATCTATAGCAGCACTAGAACTGAAATTATACCATGTTACTCTAAGTGCAGTTCAAGCTACAGAATCCATGTAGTGTTTTTGCTTTGACATCCATTAAAAGTTTATTTTCTCATGTTGTTCATTGTAACTACCACACTTGTCCTAGATTGCTTCTAATAATAGATAAATAATTCAGTTAGGATTTGTAACATCATGAACTGAATTTCAAATGCGGGAAATAAACCATTTATTTCTAAGGGAAGCACAGACATGTTGTACAATGGAATACAAATCCAGCTTTAAAATCACTGAAAAAAAAGTGCAACTCACACAGAAACATGTCACGTAGAGAACATTTAATATTTATATACACAAATATTTTAAAAATAAATATGATTCACGAATATGTATGTCTCTAAGGTACTTATGCTCCTTCCAGTCATGTTCCTCCCTTTCATCAGTTCACACCTTACTACTTATGTCTACATATGGTTCTGGTTATAGAAGAGACAAACTTAACACAGACTTTAATTTTGTGAGGTGTGTTTTCCCTATTAGTGAAGAGATAGACCTAATTCCTTTTACTATTAGCGACTGGTAGGCATCAGGCAGAGATATATCCAAGTGCTTGGTTTTGTGCTCAGCAGCCTTGTGCCAGTTTTGAATATTCAAGTGATAGAAATGTCTGGACATGCTGTTACTCCTAAGGCAAACAATCTGTTACAAAGTTCTCTAGAAGCTGTTTGCAGTAGGCAGAAGGAGCACTTCAGACCTCCCAGTGCCTACAAAGAGCAAGAAGATTCTGAGACAGATTTTTTTTCAAGGCTGATGTTATACATAAAACGTATTTTCAAGTAAAGAGTTGAGAAACCCAGAGAATCTTTCTCCTCTATCACAAATATTGCATATGCAGACCTTTAAAAATACAGACTTTATGCATGCACACATGGATTGAACATACACAGAGACACTTAACTTCTGTAGGCAGCTCTTTACTGGAAGTTGGAATGCATCCCATAGCTACAGCAGGTTAGCTGCCCCATCATCTCAATTTTATCCTGTCAGAGTTCAGTAATTTAATGTAGATGAGAGAGTGGCTCAGCTGTTAAATTAAATTTTAAAATTTCACACTTATAACATCCCATGTCACAGACATCCAAACCCTGAAAAACAACAGCCTACAGTCATGACAGAAGCATGTGCTACAGGGCAGGTGATAAGTGTTACAAATCAACGTGAAATTAGGCATTTAACTTACAGCAGGCAATTTTCTGTCTTTTTTTTTACTACTCATTTGTCAAGATGATGATGTTATTTGTATTTAAGAGAGATTCAGATTTATGTATATACCACACTTCTATTTTTAAAAGCTGTATTTATTTCTCATCCTCGAGGAAGTTAGGAATACAGCGTCTGCACTGTACAGCAGGAAACTCACTGAAATCAGTTTGTAACTGGTAGTGTAAAGGTGATTTTCACTACTTTTTCAGACCATCAGCAAACAAAAATGTATGGGATACATCCACAGAACTCGAACAGCAACTTTTTATTTGCTTTAAGAATAATTTGATTTAGGAATAGAAAAGTACCCCAGCTGGAGAACTAAAAAATCCCGCAGGGAAGTAAAGTTCTGTTCCCTAAAACTACAAGACTCGTTAGAACTGAAGATTGCTTTTGGTTTCTGGAGATTGAAGAAAGGCTTAACAGGACTTTCCTGGCATCAAGTAACTTCTCAGAAGCTGAATTTATCTATTATATCCTTCTCAATCAATGCCATGTCACTGTTCCCTGAGCTGCTAGAAAGTGAAAAACAAAATTTGGAACATCCCCTTCCACTTCTACGTTGCTACATGCTAGATGTATTTCAATTTTTACTTTAATTCAAACTGCACTTAGATAATTTTCTGTTAAAGGGACATTATGAACCACCAAAGCTAAAACTCAACATGAAACAACTTGTTCGGCAGTCAGTGAAGGCAGCAGAGGATGGAGTTCATTTCCCAGAAGAAATTTACTATGTAAAAGGCAAATCACACCAACAGACTGAAAATGGTATACAGTTATTTTATGTCTTATTTTGATGAGGGGAACCCATGAGTATGGAGACTGAAGCACCTGCTCAAGATCCCACTGCATGGTCTTGCAGCAGCTGTAGAGAATTTAACCAGCTTACAAACTAGCCAGAGCACTGGCTACTCTAATGGACCAGCACACATGGAAGTCCCAGTTATCCACAAGATATGTGGATAAATTCCAAAATCCAAAATGACTGGTGTGTTCAGCTATCGATCAGTGCAATTCCTTGTCACCCACACTGTTCACATTCTCATGGACTTGAAATACAAGTCGAGGTTCTTCCTGTTGGTCTTGCTTCTTGGAACACTAAGAACACCAGAGTGACTCGGAAGAAAGACTGTATAAACAATGAATTTGTAAGAGGGGGAGGAAAAAAAAGAATCTCAAGTGTGAGCCTTCCCCTATGCTCTCTGAAATACACAGGACAGTTCAGTACAAAACAGACAAAAGGTAAAGAGAAGGATAAAATAAGTTTGCTTTTCCTGTTTCCAGCACTTCTCAAACTATGAACTGAATTGTTGCTTCTTTCCCCATCCCAAGGAAATGTTTTGTCCATATGACTGAAAAATGACATTATATGCCACAAGTCAGTGTCTAAATCTTCAATCAACATAACTTTATAGTACTTCTTCCATCACTATGTTTCTGATTAATAAGACATTTCTTTTCAATGGATAGAAGTGAATTACTGGGGTTTTGGGACATCTCATTGTAAAAATCTATGCAATAGACTTATGCAACATAACTTTTTAACAGTGCCCCTGAGGGCTTCACTTGGTCATGTGGAACTGCAAGAATTCAAGTAAGTCAAACCTCTTCTATTCCACTGATATCACTGCTGCATTTAGTGAACATATGACAGGAAACAGGCTGTGGCATTTCCAAGGGAGCCAAATTTATCCCGTGTGACTTCAAAGGACAATGCAGTTGCACCAGTAATGAGTGTGGCCCACAGTTTTCACTCTGGTCACCTACCCCTTCTCATTGTGAAGGGCACCCAGGAACAAAGATAAAAATAACCTAATACAAATCAGGGAAACAGTCACATGTCAGTGAAGTGGGAAGCAGTAACTGTGATCAGTGACTCATTCTGAAGTATGGGGTATAGGGGATTCCCTACATAGTAACATACAGGGTCAACCACCAGACCTCTTCCTGCAGATTCACTCTGTACCTAGGACAAGCCTTGCACATCCATTAACAGCACTGATAAAACACAACTGCACAGCAGTGCAGCCAACTGTTCCTCTTGTGTGATGCTCAGCCTTGTCACAAGAGTAACACTTCGTGACTTTGAAAAAGTATCAAACATAATTTGCCCGTCTGCTGCACTTTTGTTTCAAGAAGTGGTGTGTGCATGCATAGTTCTTCTTTACATTGGCCTAGAACATGGGGGACTGAACAGCAGAGAGCAGCTGCTATTTGTGACAATGATCAGTCTTTCTTTCTGTGTAATTATTTTCCAAGCTGTCTGTTTTGACCTTGATAGCCACCCATATGCAGCTGTGTTACTGAATGTGTTTCTGTTTCTGCACACTTTAGGTGGGTGACAGCGCCATGGAGGATTAATAAGCAAGGTATGTGTTTATTAGTTGAATTCAAGCACTTGTAAAGACAAACTTGTTGAAATACAGGTACAGAATTGGCTTCCTTTGCTTACAAGAAAACTTATCCCACAGATAGGCGCAGTAGGTTAAACAACACATAGAAGTTTCAAAAACTTCCAAAACCATATAAACTATTTAATCAAGAAACTCAAATTAATCTACTTTGTCCTTTCCTCACCCCTTCTCTACAACATTTTCTAGCTGTAATAGGTACAGAGATTTTAAGTTACGCTACGTTCCATTTTTTAAGATCCTTTTGTATCAGCTGACTAGTCACGTTATGTCCAAATATCTATTTTGACCTTGCATCTGTGATGCCCAACCAGCTAATACTGCTTTTTATGGAAGCATTTCAGAGCCCCAGGGCCCTGCCCTTTGAGTCATGCAAGTGAAACATACGCAGCAACACAGCAGTGCAGGTGCCAGCACGAGTGCAGTTACACCTAATGCAGTGCACAGAAAATGGAATGTACATTTACTGTGCATGTACACAGGTACACGTTGATGCTGTCCACATTCTGTGGACCCCAAGGAAAAAAAAATAATCAGGAAAGATAAATGTTGCTGCAGCGGGTCACACACAACTCAAAGACCAAAAGTTGCCCAGACCCGGCACTGAGAAAATGCCACAAGATGCCGTGATGAAGTCACCCGCAGGAAATGCTGTTCTCTGGGCAGTGTCTGTCACACAAGCTGGTTACACAAAACTCTCTTCTATCTGTGTAAATCCATTAGCGGTTCATCTACCAGGACTTGCCTGCAAGAGGATAAACAGTCTAATGCACTCCAGCCTGTACTGGGCTGGGAGAATGAATGTGCATTCAGCCACAAGACTTGAGAATTCCTGTGCATGTCTTGCCTTTACTGCACTTGGGACAGACCGTGACCAGCAAAGAGCTAAGCAGAATATATTTGGCAAGAATTTTAACTGCTTAAATAGATGAAAACAGGTACAGCAAAAGTCAAACAAAGATGAAAAATTATAGTCACTGCAAGAGTATGTTCCTGGTGTATGTTTTGTTCACAATAAAGTTAAGATCAACTACAGCTCAAAAGATCATAACAAAATCTGAAGTTCAGTTTTAGAAGATGTCATCACATGGAATCCTCTAAAGGTATTAAAATAACCATGTGCAATCTGATTGCTTTTGAAAGTCTCTCTTAAATACCAACACTGCCACTGAAAACACATGTATTCTGTTCATACAGTACCTTTTGACTACAGCCCAACACGGAGGGATTAAAAAAGGAAGAGCCTGAAAGACACCTTTGCTTCCTTTTAAGGTTTGTCCATTTTAGCCACATATAAAGCCAAATTCATAGGCAACAAGGTATCTCTGATTCAGTCAGGATCATCACGTAATTTGGGCAGCAGACATCTAAGAAATTATTTTCCTTTATGTGGCATATATAATTTCACAAGGAAAAAAAAATGAAGCGGTGACAAGGAGAGGCCTTCTGTGAAAAATATGAACACAATATAAATTCATAAAACATTTAGGGGCAAGTGCAGCTCTAGGAACAAAGTTTGACAGATGCATATATCATCATTATTTTAAAAACCAAGTTTTCCCATTGTGACAGTACCTGCATCCAGAATCCAACTCACCATGATCTAAACAAGCATACATCACCGCCAGCTTCTTGCCGTGGAAGGTTTGTACAGGAGGGTTTTACACTGCAACTACTTACTTGTAGTTTTAAAACAACTGATACCTGGTCCTTCCATCTACCATTAAAAAGGAGAAAAATGCATTTTAAATGTAACACTCACTTAAGAGAAGAAGTTGTGTAAATGCTTTATTTTGTTCCTCATAGCAGCCCTCTGCCTTTGGACCCATGTTTGTAACACATTGTCCCACATGCATAAAAAAAGATTTAGCCCTTACTGTCTTCTCTGTTAAAAACTGTGCTACTAAAATTCCCTACAGCAGTGATGCAATAGGTTTTCACTGCCCACCATACAGAACTTTTACTTGGAATGGAAATGCTTCAACAAGATTTCTTTTCCTACCTTCTAGAAAAAGATACTGGTAAATCAGATTATCTGCCCTGTCAGTACCAGCCAGCAGGACTATCCAGATCTCCTGGCTGAAAGGTCTGTGACCCTTCTCTTATCATCAAGTTTTCACATGTGCTGGAACAAATAAAGCAGAGGGGTGTGTGTGGGAAGGCAATCAGCCATGGCCTTTTCATAGACTGGGTGAGATAGAGAGCTTAGGATCTAAAGCAATAATCTGGGCAAAACCCAGATAGCCACAATTTCCATAGTACAGTTACTCAACACTGCTAAGAAGCAGGTGCTCAGTAGCCTTCAGGAGGAGAAGCACAATACAGCACAAATCTAAACTTAAAACCCCAAATTTTTAAAATCCTGTTTTGACCTAAAAACACTGTAAAAGCAATCTATTTATTTCAGACTTTTTAGAACTTCAAAACAATCTCCATTTGCACTCACAAAATCACTTCTGCACTTCTAATTCTCTGCTTTCCTGCTTTCCAGCTCTGCAAAGGCTGTCTAAAACAAAAAGAGAAGATATTAGGCACTTTGCACTGCTCCTGACCGCTGCTCTTCTTTCCTGCACTCCTAAAACCTCTGATTTGTGCCCTCTGCTTTCTTGTTGTCATGGAGAAGGTCCAACACATGACCCGCTCCGCTCTGAGGAGAGCCTCAACTATTGAGGTCAACCCACAAGCACGCCAAAGGCTCCAAGAGCTCTTTGTGAATTTCTGCCTGATTTTAATTTGCCTCTTGCTGATCTGTATCATTGTGATGCTTCTCTGAAGTTCCTGCACTTCTCTGCACTGTCCTCTAGGAAAGTCACCCAATGGGGAAGAGAGACCTACATCTGAAACTCCCAGTGCAAGGATCCTCATGTGACAGGGGCTAGCACTTGGACTAGAGGGTGTGCCAACCGGTGCCCTGTTATCTTACTGCTCGCTACATGTATTAAAAACACGTTTAATATGCAGAACGGTGTTTAGAGCCTGTAGTTACAAAGCTGTGCATGACTCAATTTGTCAGTCTCAACCAAGAGATGTCTTTACTACATGGGGTAAAGTATCGGTAAATCAGATTATCTGCTCCCGACAGCAACAGCCAGCAGCTGGTAAATTCAATGTTTTAGTTAGATAAACACCACCATCACTTTTTGGGGGCCTAAGTGTTTTTAGGTTTCTCTTAAAATCTTTAAGCCCTTGGAAGGGTTCCAAATTTGGGCCATGCCTGCTCAAAGCAGAGCTTACAGGTACACAGCCCTCAACACATCTTGGGAAAATTTCTGCTCTGCTTAGTTCAAGGTGCTGCATCCCTGCATTATCAACTGAAGTAATTCAAATTGCTTTAGTGTTTTTCAAAGTAATATGAGAATAAACCAAAAATCTCTTCTAATCCAGAAAGAAAAACTATTTCATATGTTTTTCTCCCTATTTAAGGGATCTTGTATATGTGACATCTGTAAAGATTTTTCATTATGTTTTGAAGAAAAAATTTGACACTACTGTAACTGACATCAAAAATTTTGTTTTCCACAGTCATTTAACTGACATGACAACTGGCACAACTTGGATTCTCAGAGTTCTTAATAGTTGCCTTTAAACAACCTAATGTTCTAATTCATGTAATAATTTCCTTAGTTTATGAAATGCTTGGAACTTGCCAATGTCACTTGAGTGGCTTATATCTGATGTGGCAAAGAGAAAAGTCAAGGTCACCATTACTGCTGCAACTGAAGTGCATCCATACAAATACAAGTAACATCCCCACATTCAGCTGCAAATTCCTGCTAGAGAACATGCAAGTATCTTCCTAAAATAAATGACAGATAAAAAAATAAGGTCTAAAGAATTATGCACAGGAGGGGAAAGCACTGCAGAAATATCTTTCCAACATGTAAACCATAGGCTGTACACATAAAAGATGATACTTCTACTCCAGCAACTGTGAGTAACAAGACTGAGCAGAAGACTTCCAACCCTATTACATGTTGCTGGTATTAAGTAAAATTCCCAGAAATTTGAAACACTTTCCAAATTTAAAGAAAGCTCAAGAATCAACAGACCAAGGTCAGACAGACATCCTATTTTTTGAAGAGATATCCTTCTATTCCATTTTATGTAAACATTCTTACTGATGAATACAGAAAATCAAAACAAGCTTATCTTGTATTCTGTTTTTAAGACTTAGTATTTCATGAGTAGAAGCTGACAATGAACAGTTGAGCAGGAAGGGAAGAAATCTTTGAAAAAATTCTCTATTCAATGGAATGCAAGCAAATCCAGTGGTGATGAATTTCCTATCTGGTGAGTAGGTATGTTGAGACCAGGCTCTGAAATAAGGTTAACCGCTAGAGGAAATTAGGATAGCTACTGTATGAGGATTAGGGCAAGCACTGGTGAGACTGGCAACACACCCCCAACACCTGCAAGTTAGTATGTGAGCATTACTGATTTGAACTGTCAGTGTAAATCTCAATTTCCATTTCATGCATTTTGACCACTTTCACAAACGCATGAGATTTGAGCAAGCATATTTCCCCTTTTAATCCTTCTTCCTTTTCTTCTCTTTTCAAATCTGTATTTTTGTGATGGATTCTAGCTTCAGTTTGCTTTGGATGTGTTTCAAGAGACTTCAGCTGCAAATAGACAACAGTTTTACAGTACTGAACACTTGCTGAAGAAAAAAGTGTTAAGTGTAAAGCATCAGCACCTATGTTCTAAGGACACGTTTGGATTATAGGTTTCACAAGCCAATAATATAAAGGAGACAGAGCAAAGCATTGCTAAAAAACATAGCCCAAGTAAAAAAAACCCCTTCAACTTCCTCTTATGTACCTGAAAACTCATAACTTATTTTAAAACAATAACCAAACAAGAACAAAACCAAATTATCAATAAACTGGAAGCCCTGCTGCTACTTTACAGCAATGCAGATATATTGCCTATACTGTGTGGTTCATTTGTGCCTTAGGCTTCTGTTGATCAGAAAATATGCTACTATCCTCTATATCACCAATTGTCAACTAAATCCAGAGATTTAAAAAAAAAAAACCCTTTTGTACATAGTACAATCTTCTTTGTAGACTTATATAAGCTTTAAAAATAACATCTACTGTATTTTTATTTTATAAAAGGACTGCTTGAAAGATATTAATGCATAGAATAAATCCAATTCTGTTTAGAAAGAAGCATCCATTCTACTAACTACTTATTAAAGTTATGTGAAAAAAATCTAGTCATCACACAGCTTTCTAATTCTCTATTTATTCTATTTATTCTGGTTTGGTTTTCAAGAGTAGTCTTCATTGTTCTGCAATGCCCAGGTCACTTACATGCACCTGACTCCCACTCAGTAGCTAGTGCTTATAAGTTAGTATGTATTCCTAATGAATTTTATGCAAGTGTAATCAAAAAGTTCACCACTTTTATGAACCGTAATAAAAACTGCATACATGTACAGCATGTACATTGGACTAAGTTTTCAGTTCTCTGCTCCACTCCACCCAAGCCTAAATCTTTTTCCAAAGGTCATCTTACACACCAATAGTGAATAAAGACAGCTAAACAGGCAACAATCTGGTATTACCCTTCCTCCAGAAAAAACAGTGACCAACTTCCATGGCAATTTTATACTGGGAAAGAGCTGAATCAGGAATCAAAATATGATGGGTTTTAAAGATATGTTTCCTCAGCCAGCTCCTCAGCAAAAATTGATATAATAAGTGATTCAGTAATTGAATAATTGATATTATTCTCTGTGTGAAAACATGACCCATTTAAAAATTGAAACTTTGCTCTGACCAAAACTAGTCAGTAAGGTATTTTAGAAGGCAGCAGATACTCATGTTTCTTTATTAACTCTTCTACATCAATTTAGCAACAACTTCCCTTCCTAGCAGAACCGAACCACTCAGTGGAAAGACAAGCATAAAACAGCCTTAAACAAAATTATTCACATACCATGCACAAAATGTTTGTCACTCTCCCAGCACAAAGTATTTTATGTAAGTTTTGCTACAGCTACACCAATGGCCAATGGTACAACTAGGCCAGTGATATCCTGAAACGCATTAGGAAGAGCATTCCCAGTAGGTTGAGGGAGCTGATCCTGCTCCTCTTCTCAGCCCTAGTGAGGCTCTGTCTGGAGTGCTGTGTCCACTTCTGGGCTTCTCAGTACAAGAGAGACACAAAGCTCCAGCAGCAGGTCCAGCAGAGGATGACAAAGATCATTAAGGCACTGGAGTATTTCTCTTAAGAGGAAAGGCCAGGGGAGCTGGGCCTGTTCAGCCTCAAGAAGAAGTGACTGAGAGGGGACCTCATCAATGCCCATCAGTATCTGAAGGGGGGTGCCAAGAGGATGGAGCCAGGCTCTGCTCAGTAGGGCCAAGCAATGGGACCAGAGGCAATGGGCAGAAACTGATGCACAGAAAGTTCCACATGAATGTGAGAAAGAACTTCTTTACTGTGCTGGTGACTCTGCACTGGAACCGGTTGCCCAGAAAGTTTGTGGAGATAGAGATGTCCAGACACCACTTGGATGCAATCCTGTGCCATGTGCTCTAGGATGACGCTGTTTGAGCAGGGAGACTGTAGTCCTCTCCAACCTTAACCATTCTGGGATACATACAGAACAATAATAATGAAAAATGTACATACTTTTTAAAGTATGGTGAAACATACTTTATCTATATCCTCTCTGCCAAAATTAGAGCAGAGTAATTGAACACATTAATTTAGAGAGTGTTCTTGTTTATATTTGGAAGCATACTAATACACTATAGGTTACAGACCAGATACCTGTAATTGTATGGCTACTAGTGAATAGTGCCTGGCAGAATACAATTGGAAAACTATTTCTGAAATCCTGCAAGATCCAGAGATACCTTATTTAAAAATAAATATAGTCCTTTTAGCTTTGACCTCCATGATAAAAATGGAGGGGGAGGAGGGGGAGAAAGAAAAAAGCGAGACAAAAAACCAGAACATATTTTTAACTATTCCTTTAAAAACTGATGCTCACCTCAGTATGAACCCTGGTAATTTAAACTATTTAACATAGGCCCTATATTAACTGTAATATCTGACTGATTGCTTTGTAAGCCTTTTTTTTAAGGTAAATTAATACCAGAAGTTACAGCTTTGTATAAAATGTAAAACTATAAAATACTGCCCTCTTGTGATCTTCCCTAAAAACGTAGCTGATTATTACAAGGAAGTTCTGGCAACTGTTTGCAGTGTTAGGGCTGAGTGGGTTTATATGTTCCTTTCATTTATATATATCTATTTCTATAAATAAAACCCAATTGTTAAGTTATTAATGCTATCTTAAAATAAGTAATTGCGTATGTGCTATTAAGAGCATTAAGGACACATCCTCTGCCAGCTCAATCCAGATTCTTCACAAGGCATTTGCAAAACTGCAGTGGACCTTACACAGCACATTGCTGGCTAAACACAACTGCACTGCACGATGCCAAACCCTAGAAGGGTAGGAAATACTTCTATTAACAGAGAGACATTTTGCCTAGATAAGAAAGCGG
>VYXC01002076.1:832094-857732 GCA_013397175.1 Platysteira castanea | reverse complement strand
GAGAAGAGGGGAGGGGGGGAGGGGTGCTGTACCTATAGAGGTATTTTAGAAGGAAATAATTTTCAACAGTCTTATTAAAGAAAAAGGCAAAGCCTTCAGAACAGTCATTCTTTTGAAAATTCAATGGGACTGAAAAGTACCATACACATTAAAAAAAATCAATGAAGTGCCAAACTCCATAAAGAAATTCAAGTCCTTCCTCCATTAGCTCTTCAGAAATTCTCCAGTATTGGAATGAAAGTTATCATTAACCTTAATTTAATTCCATTTTATTTTAAGGTATTTGAGAAAAAATATTTGGTATTCTGAGGAGCATCCAGAATCCTTTTCCAGAAAAAAACCAAACAACTAGCTATTGTAAGCATACTTTTTTTCCTTAAGTGGCAAAAACTAAAAAGCAGGTGAAGAGCTGTGGACACAATGAAATTCATATGAACCTACATGGCTTCATACTGAAGGAGCAACCCTAATCTACAACTAAGAGTCTGCTGCAGGCACAAGAGGGCAGACTGATGCACGTTATGGATCTTGCCAACAACAGAGGTCTCAACCTGCTACTCAACTTTCTGCTCATTGTCTTGGTTCTAGTGCTCGCATTTATCCTTGTGAAGTTGATGTGAAGCTCTGCAGGGCTCTACTTCCTTCTCAGATTTTGCCTTGAGGACTTTGCAATGATAATGTAGACACTTTAGACTACCTGAATATAAGTATGCAAAGACTGCAGAGGCTGAAATATCCGACTGTTAGAGAATTTGTTCACATCCCAAATTTATCAGAAAGCAATCCTAAGAGCTGTGCACAAGTGTCTACCTGCCACTGAGTGAAGAAAGCATCTAGAGCCTTGCTGAGTACCTGAAGAAATCCAAGAATGCATCAGCAGCTACTGTAGTTTCTCATTGCTACAGCTGATTGTTACTTAAAGATCTACAAATTATTTGCAGCATTCAAGGAACATAATTTCTGCAAAAAAGGGGACAGCAGAAATCAGATTTTTAAAATGGGATTTCTGCAGAACATATACTTCATGGGAAATGACAGCAGGAAGGCAAACCAAAATGCCAGCATTGAATTGACAGCACACATCAAATTACCTGTGGAGAGTAAAGCACAGATGCTGTAAATGGAAACAAAGATATGTCTGCAAAGCAGCTTGCCATAGCAGAGATGGGGATAAGTGAAGGTTAAATATGAAAACATAATTATTAGTTAGACCTTTTTTGACTACCTGTAGTTCACTGCAACACCTCAAAAGCCAGAAGCCTTCTGTTATCCAGCATATCAAAAGAAGCAGCTGTCAAAACAACTAAAAAAAAAAGGGCCATTACCCAGGGTTATCATAACTCTGGCCCAGGAAACCCTTAACACCAGCACGTACACCAGCAGTAGGTGCATCTGCACAGACCCAAGATGCATTACAGCCTCACTAAGAGGATTTACCACTTACGCACAGGTCAAGTGAGCAATGTGGGGGCCCTCCAGCTGTATTTGACAGACCACTTGTTACTTGCCAGTGCAATCATCAGTCCATAGCCTGTCCTCACCTCTAGGCATGCAGCAAGAACTTCTTACAGGACCTTCTTTTGTGGTTCTTTACAGGATGACATAGTTTCCCCACAGGGTCCAGGAAGGAGAGTGACCAACAAGAGCACACTTCTGTTGGAATGATTTGCCAGGAGATAGCTCTAAATACATAAGAAGTGCTGGGAAAGGAGGGGACCAGAAGCAGATTTTCATATATTACATTGGAGCCAAACAACTTCCTCTTAGCATCTCACTTTCCCAAACATGGGAACAGTGTGCACCAACAAATATACATTGTACAGTAAATTTATTGCCATATGCATATTAACACATGTGCCAAAGGGGCAGATGTTGTTGCATGGGTGGGGGAAGCCCCAGCTCCAGCTTCCTATTGCCAACAGCACATCCCTGATTCAGCACATACACTGCTGAGTGCTGAGTATATTATAGAGCTCATCTGTTCATGTTCACACTCAGCATTTCCATATGATCACTGTTGTTGTGGGGTGGTTCAGTTATCTGCAGAGGACTCAACTGGATCTATGAATAGACTTTTCACAGGAGAAGGCAGTATGCCAAGAAAACCAGAAAGCTTAAGGATGTCCCACCATTAATAGGTATCCACATCCCACTCTATGCTACCTGCTCCAAAGCTTACAGAGCATTAGTGTGCTGGTTTTGTCTGGAATAAAGTTAATTTTCTTCATAGTATAGTAGTTAGCATGGCACTACAGTTTGGTACAAGTCCAAAGCACAGCTCCATATCAGCTACTGTGACGGAAATTACCTCTGCCCCAGCCAAACCAGCACAATGGCCTAGAGCAGCACAGATAGTTAAAATGAAAGCTTTTTTCTCACCTGCTCTGAAACATGCACAATAAACATCTGAAATAGCTTCTGCAAACTACATACCCATAGTTTTTCAATGTTGATAGTAGTTACAGTAGTATGAATTCCAATCTGTTTACATTTAAAGCAGAAAACTTCACACAGCTACATCACCATAAGCACTTCATCATTTCTTTTAATAATCTTCAAATATTCTGCTTAAAAAAAAAAAATCTGTAAATTTATATACAAGAGATATACATGGTAATGGTTACATAGTTGTGTATTAGGAGAATTCCTGCTGATGCTTGACATACATGGCTCAAAGCACACCAAAAACACAGAAACAAACAGGAAACCCACTCTAGTCCAAAGCAGAATAAGAACAGTTTTCCCAACAAAATGGTTATTCACTGATATACTGCTTGGGACTACAAAAGCTTATTGTCTATATGAACTTCTGTATATTCAGAAGTTTCCTTTTCTTAGGGAAACCATGGTGACAACAGTTGGCCCTGACAAAACAATAAAATCACATACTCCTTTTTAATAAATTGAGGAAGATGAGCCTACTGCCACCAACTACCATGTACTCCAGATCAAAAATTACATACCAAGGAAGTCTGTGAGAAACTTTGCCATTAGAGCATAGAGAAACAACCCCCAGATACAGCCCCAGTAGCCTCCTCTCAGCCAGCAATGAACATGACAGAATCCTCAACAAAATGCTGAAATACGCTGCTGAAACTGAAACATGTTTTCCTGAGGTGACATATAAAGCTGGCAAAGTTATCAGCTAACCAGTGCCAAGGCTCTTTTCGCAATCAACCACAGTCCAAGTTTGGTTTCTCATCATCTGCTAGCACTTACTCCAGACTGAACCTACAAGCACATTAAAATGAATGGAATCCCATTTGCTGGGCTACCAACTTCACACCAACAGGAAGAGACCATAAAAGCTTAATTGTGGCTCACAGTAAAGGAGTTCACTCTGCTAGCTAAAAGTGATAATCCCTCGTGTGAAAAAGTTTTATATTCCTGAAAAGTATGGTTTCATCAAAATGTGATATAGGAAAAATGTTGGTATTAATAATTCTTAATTTTATGATCTGACAGGATTGTAAAAAAACCCTAGCTTTGAGCTGACATTTAAGAATAAAGTTTTACGTGGCAACAACATTATCTGACAAATGTTATGACTTTTTTTTTCAATTAAAGTTTTACAACTTTGTTTACCAGTGTTTAGATATGCATGCAGTTTACTTTCTTCCTTTTCTGTTTTGCAGTGAAAATTGTTATAATAACTCTAAATTTCTCGTCACATTAAAACTTAATTTCCAACAACTTTTATATACATGGTATGATCAATCCAGTGTTTTCCTCATTAAAATCCCCACTAAACCTGGTACATTACAGGGAAAAGATGCACTTAAGCAATTTCCACATACTATCTGCAATATTCTGACACAATTTAGCACATCACGAAGAAATTATACAGATGCTCTGTACACTAGAAGAAGGAGATTCATCCTGGGATACTTACAATACTGTACAAATTTAATATGTAAATATGCAACCCTCTGAAGCCTTCCTTTTTATTATGTGATCTCTAACAATTTTAAAGGCGTGATTTTATTTTAAACCTAATTTTTGGACTAGCACACAGCATGTACCTACGTGCATTCAGATAATAGAATATATAACAGGATCAGCCTTTAAGAAATGCCATTGCTTGAGAGAATAGAGCTTTTTAATATAGATTTTTATGGCCTCCTAGTTCAGTAAATGGGAAATGCTGTTGTGTTCACAAGCATTTTTTTTCTCTTAATACTGTCCTTATCACACATTTCCTTACTCAAAGATCACCTGTATATTGAAAACAGTTAAACAATTAAGTGTATGGTGAAATATAAATTCTGCATGGAAACTTGTTTTCACTGAAGCACTGTTTCCTTGTTTCAGTGCATAAACTGAATTTCATAAACTGAAGAACTGTTAAGATCTATTCCTAGGAAATGCGTAGGAGAATGTTTATCTTCAAAAAGCATACATTAAATAACTCACATTAGGTAAGGAAACAAAATTTTCAGATGCAACTCCATGATGTTACACAATAACCAAAGACCAGAATCTCCTTGGAGATTTATTTCTGAAATGTACAAACATCACACCCACAGCTGAAGGATGCACCTTCTCTAAGAGGCACTGTTGTTCCACAGCACATTTTCTGCAGCTGCAAACCTGACCATGTCCTCAGGGACAACCACAATGTAGCTGTACGTCTTCTATGTTACATTACACTTTCCATTAGCCTTTAGAGTAAACAAATAGAAAGCTTGTCTGATTTTACAAAAATCAACTCTGAATTACAGTTTTCTATGGTCAACTGTCTACATTAGTCTGTGAGGACATAAAAACTTATTTGTAGGGTATATTAAGTCCAACAGCTGTTCCTGAACCATCAGTCCTCAAAATCAACTCAGAAAGTTGTTGCTGTCTATTCTTACTTCATTAGTGATAGGCTGGTAGAAGGGGAGACTACAGAGTGCAGCTATCTTAAAGATACACAAAGCTGCTTTAGATTAACGGTTGAAAGCAAAGGTTGTTGTATTCTCTGTTCATGGCACTAGTAGTTTTAAAGCAAAATAATGATAAACTAATTTTTTTCAGTCCTAGAAAAACCACTACATTTCCATCAGCACATATACATGTTAAAAGCAAAACAGTAAAAGTGAACCTCACTAAAAGGGAAAGAAAACTAGAAAAAATTCTACAAAGCTGTGGCTTTTGCCTCTTTTATAGATCATGAGCTTCCTCTTATGCCTTCTACTCTACCTCTTAGATATATATACCACTTAGGACTGTAGTTTTCCTGGTTTCTCAGAAATAATAAAATACCAGTTCCCAGGCACACACGTGACCTCTGAAAAAAGGCCACAGCAGAATGATGCTGAGGTTTCTTTAAAAAAAAGGTGTCAAGACAGGGAGAACCATTCTCATCTCTTCATTGTTTCTGGCATCTATCCTCCCTACAGCTGCAACTCTGTCAGAAAGGGAGGGCAGGGGGGGACAGCAGGGGATGCCTCTAAGAGCCCAAAGGCTCACTGCTCTTGCACATGCTTTAACCTTCTCTAGGTCCTATTTCACAACCACATCTCACTTGAGGACATAAAACAGATCTCATTTCAAGGCCCAGCAATACGACTCCAGATCATGCCAGTGGAAGTGCTTGCTAAGGCCATCAGGAATTTCCTCCACAGAGATGTAAAAGTTCCAGGTGAAACAAACAAAAAACCCCAAAAAACAACAACAATAACAAAACCCCCACAAAATACAAAACAAAACCAAAAAAAAAACCCACAAAAAACAAACCAAAAAACCCAAAACAAACAAACAAACAAAAAACCACAAAAACCTAAACCAAAACAAAACAAAAAAACAAACCCAAAGCCAGTTTTAGGCAAAATATCAAACCTCAAAACTCGGAAAGGTGCAGCACCATTTCTGAATCAAAGTCAAAGACAAACAATGCTTGTGTTCCCCCTGCTGGCTCTGTCCTCCAAACACAGCTCAGCAGCAATGCCTGCATGGATGAAAGTTTTTGAGTGACTATAATAATACATACAGGGCTTCATCTGTTTCAAACATTTAACTTTGCCTTCATACTGTATTTAAACATGACCAGAGTGAGAAAGCACTTCTGAGACATGAAAGACAAAAGCTGGGAGTTGTTTTGATCTAAACAAAAATAAATTTCTAAAACACCCATCCTAAAAAAAGTGTTGTAAAGGCTCATATAAGATGATGAACAGATGCATACCTAAATGAAGTAAATAAGTAAATAAAGCTTACTCTGCTCTTGTGAGACCTCATCTGGAGTCAGTTCTGGTGTCCCCAACATAAAGAAGAATGTGAAACTGCTGGAGCAAGTTCAAAGGAGATCACAAAGTTGGTAAGAGGACTGGAGCACCATCCCTGCGAAAACAGGCTGAGGAAGTTGGGGCTGTTCAGCCTGGAGAAGAGAAGGTTGCATGGAGACCTCAGAGCAACCTTCCAGTATCTGAAGGGAGCCTACTGGAATTCCTTCACAGGAACTGTAGTGACAGGACAAGGGGTAATGGGTACAAACTGAAGAAGGGGGAATTTAAGGCTGAATATTAGGAAGAAATTCTTTACTATGAGGGTGGGAAGACAGAGAAACAGGTTGCTCAGGGAAGTTGTGGATGCCATAACCCTGGCAATGTCCAAGGCCAGGTTGGATAAGGCCTTGAGCCACTTGGTCTAGTGGAAGGTGTCCCTGCCCATGGGAGAGGTGGTTGGGACTAGATGATCTTTAAGGTCCCTTCCAACCCTTAATATTCTGTCATTCTGTATATTTAAATTCAAGAACAGAACCACCAGGCAGAGCAATCGGATCACAAATCTCACAGGCAGCACCGCTGGTGGCTGCAGCCAGCTACACATCTCAGGTGTTGGGGAAAACTTGAATGAACAGATAGACCAAGCTCCCTCACAGTTCCCTGCCGTCGCTTCCCAAACCCTCATGTGCTCCTCAATGCCACCAGCAGCTGCCAGCTGCCAGGAGCCCAGCTGGCAGTGCCCCAGACCCACCCTCAGCACTGAGCCTGAGAGGACCCCATCAGCCTCTGCTCTCTACCTGGGGAATTTACCAATATCAGAATCTTCAAAACGCCTAGAGAAAGATGAGGCAGCAATAAACGTAAAGGGGGGCTACCTGTAACCACATCAGGTTTTTAGATAAACTCTTAGAGACTACTATTAGTTTGGCCATATTAATTGGCTTCAATTTCCTTAAGTTAAAAAAAAAAACAAAACAAAAAACCCTGCCAACAAAAAACAACCCCCCAAAAAACCCCAACACAATAAAAACTCAAAACACCACCAAAAACCAAAACCAGATCACCATTAAAAACAAAACTGGATGTTAAGAATCTCTAAACTTGTCATTCTCCTTAAATATACAACATAAGAAACAACAAAATTTGAGCACAACTCTATAAATTACTTCATGTACTTCAGGCTGAAGAAAACAGGAAATCTGAACATACAGTTAGACTAGGATATTACCTCAGCAGAGATAATCTAACCCTTTTAAAATGCCTTTCAGACAAATTTACATATTGATAACATTAATGAGATTAACATTACAAAATCACCTGGGATTTTTTTGTCAAGCCAAGCCAAACTTACTACACAGGTAAACATGAGCATGTAGATTTTAAATACTGCCTTCCTTCACAAACTGTACTTCCCCATTAGGGAAAGAGCTGGAAACAAAGACTGTTAGAAAAGGCACTTAAAACTATGTGCTTGATATTCTCAACATGAAAATATTTCAAGTATGATGCATCAACCCCATATATTATTTTATTTAAATAAATCAGATCTGTTGACTACTGTTAGTTGATTTAATTAGTTAAAAAATAAGCAGTAATATCAATCTGAATTCAGTTTTCAAGTGCTAGGTATAATGAGATGAAATATTCATTCATCCCCGCAGTACACAAGAGTCATTCTTATTCTCCTGAATGCATAAATGCAGTCTCTTTGTAAGCCCATTCAGATCAAAATATATTCACATTTCCCCCACTATGCAGTTACTCTAAAACTACTGAAAAGGCTACTTGATGAACCTCTCCCTGTGCCCAGCATCAGATAAAGACATATTAGTCCCATGCAGGCAGGCGCAATGAATCAGAGTAAACTGTAAGCAGACAGCAGAAATAAAAGAAAACCTAACAAACAACTAATACTGAGAAACAAGCAGCAACAGCCCAAATCGAAGCTTAAAAATACCATCACCTGTTAGGAAGACTTCTTCCCCTTCCTGTTTCATTAAAAACTGCCTGTTATTCCTCAGGTATAACACAGGATGCCACATGATGGCAGCAAACACCAAGCTTTACCTGCACAGGCTGGTCACCTGCTACTCTGAAGTCTTCCAGCTGCTGCACGTGCCATGCAGCCACGCCGTAGGGCTCCTCGGCAGGCCTGCAGTCCAGGGGATTTGCCCGTAACTGCTCCTTGAGCCACATCTGAGTCCTCACTGCCGGCTGTATGGGAGCTCCGCTCACAGCCTGCTGTCCCAGCGTCGCGTATCTCTGGCCAAAAGCTTCACAGCCGCCTGCCGTAGGTTTGCTTTCAGGTAAGGCACTGTAGGTCAAGTCTAAGGCATGTCTCCTACTTGGGGAATCTGAAACAAAGTCATCTTTGCTGCACGTTTCAAATTTGTATTTGCAGTCCAGTAGAGAAGATCGTTTTTTCCCCATTTCTTTGTCCTCAATTTTTAGCAACTCCATGCTGTCATGCAAACAACTTGGCCCATTTGTCCTTAATTGAGGTGGCACAGCTTTGTCCGTACCAGCCCTGTATTCCACTGAATGACTACTTCCGTCTTGGCTGAAGTTATTTGGTGAGCTGAGTTTAGACAAGGAGGACCATTTTCTTACAGGTCTTGCATCCTTCATGTCAAGAGAATTGTCCAGGGCTCCTTGATTTCTGCCTCCTCCTGACCGTACAAAGCTTGTACTCCATTTTGAGCCATCAGACTTGAAAGCTTCCCTGTGTTTGGAAAGTGAAGAGCTGGCACTAGACAGCATCACATGGGCAGTGGGAATAGAAACCAGTGATCGGCTGGGCTTAAATGATGATGTACCACTTGAAGTTGAATGATCTGTGAAGAGAAATTTATCACATAAGTAAGTACAACACAGAGCTCATTAGCATTAGTTCAGATAGGACATAATATCAAAATCAAGGTGAAATGCAAAAATAGAAGGAAAGAGGTTTCTTGACAAAATAGGGCCTTCTAGACCATTCTAAACCATGAGAATGGAAACTAAAGTGGGAGATTTTCAAGTATATTTTGTTCAGGTGTCATGATTACAAAAAGGAAAGTGCACTAAGCACTAGAAACAGCAGCTCCAGATAGAATTCTCAGCCTGTGAGCCAAAGAAACCATTATTCATTTCCCAGCTTTAAGGTGGCAGGCTGGATTTCTCCCCCCACCCCACACACACAACACTAAGGAGCTTCCATGAACAGTAGAGGTGTTCTGGAGCCCCAAGATTGGTTCCTCCTTCCATCACCCCTCTTCTCATTTTTTAAAGGCAAAACAATTCAGTAAAGGCACTTTGTAAAATGGCAGTGCTGGAGACAAGCCAGTTAAATAATGGTCACTTGGATAGAGTTATCCATCCCTTCTGGATCTCACCAATTTCCAAGTATGCTTCCTGTGTTGTGTTTGGCTGGGAAGAAGTTAATTTCCTCCACAGTAGCTGGTATGGGGCTATGTTTTGGATTTGTTCTGGAGACTGTGTTGGTGATTTAGGGATGTTTTAGTGCCTGCTGAGCAGTCCTTACACATAGTCAAGGCCTTTTCTGCTTCTCGCCCCGTCCCACCAGTGAGGAGGCTGGTGGTACACAAGGAGCTGGGAGGGGACACAGCTGGAAGAGCTGACTCCAACTGACCAAATGGATATTCCATATCCGATGGCACCACGCTCAGCAATAAAACTAGGGAGAATGTTGGTTTGGGGGGCTGCTGCTCAGGCAACAGTCAGCTGGTGGTGAGCAACTTTTTGCTGCCTTTCTTGGTTCTTACTTTTCTCTATTACTTTCCCTACGTTTTTTTTTCTTCTTTTCAATTATTAAGCTGTTTTTTTTCTCAACCCGTGAGTTTTTTCACTTTTACACTTCCAATTCTCTCCTCCATCCCACCAGGGGTGGGGGTGGGAGGAGTGAGTGAGTATCTGTCTATTTACAGATCCAAATACAACATTACAGAGAAACTGCATGTATCAGTTTATAAAATCTTTCCCAAGTCAAAATATCAAAAACAGAGAAATCAGGGAGGTGATCCTCAGGAGGGAACAGCAGAGCAAAGATGAGAGAGGTAAAGGAGAGATTACTGGGGACTGGCTGAGAGGTCTCAAACACACACCAACATGTGCTTAGCATCACAGGCTGTGGGCAACCAGAAATAAACACCTAATTCTCTCATCAGAGGATCAGCTCCCACCAAGTCAGGTTCATGGCAGACAGAGAGAATGTAATTGCTCTAATTAAAAGATTCTTTCAGTGTCTCTTTTGCCAAAAAACAAGACAGATACATTCTTCCTATTTCTTCTATCCTATCCTAGAGAGAACCTCTTTCTTGAGATTCATCAGCTACTACATGAATTCATACTGCGATAACTTAAAAGTAAAAAAAAATTGCTCTACAAGTACAGCTGGCATAAGCAGTTCAATGGCTACACTAGGTTAATGTGACTTGGTGAAAGCTGGAACAGATTATCTATTAATTAAGCATACTTTGAAAGCATGTATTTAATTCAATATACCATATCACAGTTAGGAAATGGAAGAGAGCTTCCACTGGTGCAACAACTTTCAAAAATGGTAGCACTTCTTTTTCCATGTATCCAAATAAAAGTATCCTTACCTGCAACTTGAATATTCCTCCCTATTTGGGATCACACTTCCTCACTTTTTGTACTTGCAGCCCAACGCAAAATAATACAGTCCTACAGTCACACTCTTCATGAGAAAAATGCATTATGGCCCACAAAACAATGAACAGTTCCTTGATTGGTACCTAATTATTACGTAGTTAATGCCAGGACTCCTAGAAAGGCAGAAAATCTTGCTGAAACCTTCCTGCCTCCCAGTGAGTCCCTGCCCCACCATGTACCCTCTCACTTCAGTGCAAAAGCTCATGCCACACAGTTTCCTGCTTCTACTCAGCTGCCTACTTTCACAGTAGCTACAGAACGTTGCTCTCTTTGAGGCTTGGCAAAACTGTCACAGCTGGTTGAAGTGGACCAACAGTTTAAGAGCTATTCATAGGGTGCTGATGGTGGCCAGAGAACACACACAGGGGCTGTCCTGTGCAGGGCCAGGAGCGGGACTTCAGTGATCCTTGTGGGTTCCTTCCAACTCAGGATACTCTCTAATTCTACAATAAAGTTAAATGGAGAATAGAATACTACCAGCTTGTTATCTGATTAATCATGCTGCTAATTTAACTGGGGGTAATATTTCTTGCATGCAAGACAAAAGACATTCCTTCCCCTCCCTGCACTTCCTCCTTAAAAATTCTATACTGCAGAGAGAAACATTTTTATTGGCTGTTCTGTCTTGACATTGCCCAAGAGGTGGGACATGTTAAAGAGGAAGACAGAAGGCCACACGACCCATTTCAAGCAGACAGAATCACGGTCTTCTGACCAAACACAACAGTGCCCACAGATATTGCAACACCGGAGATGGTGACATTGCAACACTACTCATTTCCAAATTGTGATATGCCCACCACATGGAACCTATTTGCCTGTGCCACATACAGTATCAGCTTCTTTCAGCTCTGCCTCCTCTCATGGCACATCAGACACTTGGCATCAGAAGCCATTACAAGTTGGGTACCTCTGGCTATGCTGTGTAGCAGGGGCTGCAGCTTCCAGTCCTGCCCTGCAGTGGAAATACAGGTACACGGCCACCTCTGTCTGAGCATGTCAAAGCAGTGACAAGAAGGCAAGAGAGGTATATGACCTGATGGAGCTGGAGCTCAAACATATATATCATGAAATGGAAAGTACAGATTAGAGTCCTGCTTTTGGAGAACACGCAGCAGAAGAGCAGGAAGAGATTCCTGCTCTCCCCTCCTACTCTCTCAGCAAAAGTAGGGATGGAAATGCACTGCTGAAAGAACTGCATCTCCTCCTGTACAGGTAACTCCTTAGCTTGAGGCTGCTGGCTTTGTAACACTCAAGAAAATTAACCTTTGTATTGAGCCTTACCTAGAAGCTGAATCTGACACAGCACAAACTCAGTCCAGCAAAGGCAGGAGTCCCAGGCCTTTTTACATCCAAAGAAAGTAAGAGTATATTAGGATTCAAAAAGAACTAATCTATGTTTTAGGCTATGCAGATTTCTAGGACTAGAAATGTTACATCTGCAAGAGAAAGGTAAAAGAAATCCTGTATACATGTATCTGTAAAATTTAAAATAATAAAATATGTATAGTAGTATTTAATACAGCATTTTCAGTCTAAAATACTGACTTAATGTTACCCATACATGGTCTTCAAACTAAAATTAAAACCAGTAATAATTAGAAATGCATTATCTCCTTCATTTATTAGAGTTATTAATATGTGGTAGATTTTTATTTTTCCATCTTCTGCCCTAAATTTAATTAAATTAAAAATTAATTAATTTTGAGTCAAAATTCAAACTTCTTTTCCTCACTTCCAATTCTAAACTCTTCAAGCAGATTTGAGCTTGGAATGCCACTTATATCCAAGTACTGCTGATGGATGTCTCCAATAATTTGTCTCAAAGAGAAACACAGTAATTTTGGCTTCAAGTTGTCCTAATTAGTCTTCCCATTAATGCTCACTGAAACATATGAGAAAATTCACACTTTTTCTTAGAGCATATTGCTTAAGTCTGCCTTGCCTGCAGGCTCAGCTGGAAAGAGAACTAGTCTGCAATTCAGAAACATCTCTCACCACAAGAAGCAGGAAATTTGTAGATTTCATTGAATAGGAGAGAATACAGAAAGCATCATGAAACTTAAAGAGCCAATACTTCTTCTGTAGACACAGGAATAAGCTCCGTCTGGCTGAATCCTGCCAAAGACTACTTTATCCAAGCAGCAGGTTTTTCCCTTCCATACAGGCAGGGGTAAGCAAACGCCAGTTCAGAACTGAAAGCGCGCTCTCCTTGGGATTACTTGGGGTTTACTTCACTGATCTGGTATTTATTTGAAGATTACAAACACTCTTAAACATGGTTTGTGTGTCTCCAGTCAAAGCTTAAAACTGCTCTCATTACTGAAAAAAGAAAGAGACAGGAGGATAAAAAAAGTAGCTAGATGCTACTGGTTTTTCTTTCAGCAGAATTAGGATTATATGACAAATTTTTCTTTTCAATTATCCTAATAACTTTTTTTGGGACCCAGCAGAAAACTCCCTGGAGCACTTTTCTAATAGGCATGACATTTTAATACCTGATCCAGTACTTCCAAAGCCACATAAATAAGAAAATTGAAAATACGCTATTTTAGAAACACATTACAAGATTTCTACCACATAATAGGAGCAGATGGAATAAAAAAATGAAGAACATTTCATATGGCTTTCTTACCATCTTGTGTTACACTTCTGAAGTATTTAATTGCTGCTTATCTGGCATAGAAAATAATGTAACAGAATCAGTTTTGGTCTTAATAAAAAACTAATCACAAAGCGAAAGCACAGCAGGCACTTTCTTCTGAAAGAGGGGTAGAAGAAAGAAACTCTTCAGTATAAAGTTAATGAACACCTCCTACTCATTTGCATTTTTCTGTTCGATGCTTTTTAAATTACTGGAAGAAAAACCTCTGAAGTCATTTCTCACACCAGGCACACCACCCTCATTCAGCTACTTAAAATCCTTATCTGTTGCCCAACAGTTATACAAAACACACGAGTCAGAAAAGGTTTACTGTAACCCTAAACAACTTCTTAAGCTGCAAAACGAGAACAGTGCTATGAGAACTCCCATTTAAGATATACTTCTGCATGGAATAAATTCTTCACTGCTCCCAATAAGATATTATCAAACAACAGCAGAGTAATCAGCTAATACAGTTACACAATATTAATCAAAACCAAAATGCATTTGATACACGTGTTTATGGGATGCACATGTATCTAATGCCACTGAAAACAGAGAATCTTCCTTGTGTGAAGGACTTTGAAATTTGATATTTTATCCAGGGTATAATTAGAATGCCCTGATCATGGAGAGAAACACCAGTATTAAAAACAGCTGACCTTCTCTTCCTGTCATCCCTTCCCACACACCCACCCAAAACACTAATATAGTTTACCCTAGTCCAGGAAAATAAACTGAACTATTCTTATTAACTGAGCAGAAGGTAAACAGGGGAAGTCAAGCCTCCATTATACAAACAGAAGGTCTTGAATCTGGCTGCAGTTTAGTGAACAAAAGCTCTGACATTCATGATGGGATGTCAGTTCCTCTGAATTGTTCTGTAGCTCTTAACTGCATAGACCCCAGCAACGAGCCACAGACAATTCCAGCATCCAACACAAGACTGAAGGGGCCATGAGTCTTCCGTCTACCACACAAGCATGTGACTGCTTCCCAGAAATCTCCATAACAGTGGCTTTCAACAACAGAAGTGTCTAACTCTCCTGGGAGTTGGTTGAAACACAATAGGATGATGTGCCAGGACAGCAGTATTGATGCTACATGTGTGTTCCTCCCTGCCTACCTACGCATAGACTGGACCAGCCTTAACGCAGCAGAGATGATCAGATGAGCCGAATGAGACATTTCAAAGTGGCCAGGCAGGAGGCCAGTCCTAGTAAAAAGCCCTAAGCAGACTGACTTATCATTCTCTGGAAGCAAAAGCATGCCTTTCCCCGGTGCAGCAGCAGCCACAGGAATGGTTGGGGCTTGGTTGGTTTGTTGGGGGTTTCTTGGTACAGTCTAGAATTCTTCACCATTCTTTTTACAAACCCTCTTCATATTACTTCAAATTTACTATGCCAAAATATGAGGTGAATGAAGGAAGCAAATCTCTGCAAATAACTCTCTTCCAAAGAATAAATAAGAACATGCATCACAGAAGGCTGTGGCAGAAGCACAAAAGGAAGCACTGCAGACACAGCAGAGAACTGTTCAGACATTTAACAAGTTTTGTGTGAGAAAGAATGCTTAAACATTGCTTGTTTATAAAGCTCTGTGTTTGAACAAAAAGGAACTATAAAAGAATAACTTACAAAAAACTTACTAGAGGCAAAACGTAATACTAACTAATGCTAATGTAAAATAATATTAAATACTAAAATACTTACTGCCAGTAAACAGAGATGGTTGTGTCACATCTATGCCTTCAAAGCAGAAACAGTCATGTGGTGTTCAGAAGCAAGTCCAATTAATGTCAATTGGAAAAAAGAAGGAAGTTCACTGCCTTGCACCATCACTGTACTGCCAGTATCAATCAGAACTCTTTTACATAAGATGTGGATTTCAAACTCCAAGTCAGTTCTACTTTGTTTCACATTAATTGTGTGTGATTTGCTGTAATCTACTGTGTTGCACACCAAAGGAATGCAAGTTATAACTAAAACCTTGCTAAGTTTCGAAGTTGAAGGAATTGAAAAACTATATAATTCACAAAGAATTTGAACAGTACAATGCTGAATAATATGAATGAGAACTTACAAGGTTGCAGCTGAGACAGGATTTTCAAAAACTGAAGCAATTTTGTTGCTTTTAGGACTTTCCTTCAGATGAAATACTGGTAAAGCTACTATCCCTGAGCAATGCTATTGTAGAGAGATGGAAGAAGGAATAAATGGTAGGACAGCCTCACAGGCCTCCTACAATGTAGAGAAATCAAAAACTTCTACAAGGCAAGTTAAAAGGATTTTTAGTAAGTAGAGCAGAAAGCCATGCTGGAAAGAGTAAAAGCTGCACGCGTCAGTACCAGGATGCCATACGCACTTATTCAAGGGAAGAAACGCAGAGGTAACACCGAGCTCCAGCAAATGGCAAACAGCTTCTTAGACATCCTTACAAACAAAAGGAATGCTACATATATATGATCATACTTCAACAGAAAGTTGCCTAACATATCCCATCTAATTTATTAAAGATCTGGCCACTTGGTATCCATCTTCATTATCCTCCTCCTCTACAGCTAATGAATTAACTTCTCTCCCATTTGTGACTTCTCATTCTTTTCCAGGCCCTTCAGGCAAACACACCTTCTCCCTTGTTTGCCAGAGAGATGATAAGGTAGCAACAATCCTACTCAGACTAAGTAATGAGGACAATAGTGTCCATCTGCAAATAATACGAAAAAAGAGGAAGTATGTTCTAAAGTTTATTAAAGCTTAACACAGAAACTGACTGTCATTGAACATGAGAAAATTATACCTATTCACTGAGCAAAGGAAAAGTATTTACTCATTATTTCCCTATTTTCATATTATTCACATCCTGTTTTCAGCTTACCATGGGAAAGGTTGTCTTGATAGATTTACCTGAAAACTCAGTATTTTCCCTAGAACACAGAACTGACAAGGAACGTGCCCTTTAGGAGCTACTATTTACATTATAATATTTCTGTTACTGAAATAATCTTTCACAAGTCTGCTCTTTGATCAAGTCTCATTAAGGCACAGCCAACACTCACCAGCTTTGATTTATTTAAAGAGTGCTGTCCCATGCTTGAGAGGTCATCCCTGTACATTAACATCAGGTTCCCACCACACCTTCTGAGATAGCAGACCTGGCAAAAACCTCAGTAGTGAAGTTCTTAAGATTCTAGCAGCTGCAAGAACACACAAGTAAGTGACACAGTGGGCCACACCTCCATATGATCTCACCTTAGCACTATGAATCAATCTCTGCATTCCACATCCCATTTCAAGAGCCAAGTTCTTAATTCCATCACTTGTCATCTAACTTAAGAGGCAATGTGAGCATCTTCCGAAAGAATTGCACAGGGATGATCAAACCAGAATCAGTGCCAAAACGAAGCACACAGAGATCATACATTTGCTTTTTTGATCATGCATGATCAGTTAAAAAACCACTACACAGGAGATAAGATCTGTAGAAAATGTTAGTTTTCTCCTATGTGCCATTGCAGTCAGATTTGAGGTCAAAGTTCCCAATACTAACTGAAGTTAAAATACATTTGGTAGAATGACCTGTCATTCAAAACACTCCTTACTAAAAGTTAATACACATTCCCCTGAAATACATAGCTGTTTTGGATTTGGATTTTTTTGTGCAAGAAAATACTGGGTAAAATGACCCACATTCTGCTTTAAAAAAAAATTCTTTAAACTAGCTGTTCAGCAGTATCAATTACCACAAGACTCTAATAATACAATTTTACATGTATTTCAACTAACAAAGCTTAACAAAAATGTCTAACAGTATTTTGTGTTCTGCAACAGTTGACTTCAAAGAGACTGCACCAAGGCAGCGCAACCGTTTTTGATAGGGGAAAACAAATACAAACTCCACAGACAAAGAGTAAAAGGCAAGTACATGTAAGTGGTACAGTAAACCTGAGGTCCTAACACTCATTAGGCATACACATGCAGAGAGAAAAAAGAAAGCCCCTATGCCCCCAACATATCAGATACACACCAAGTATATGTGTCCTGCCCAAGGGATCTTAGCCTAACTGATATTTTAGGACACAAAAAAAGAGTACTGCCTATTAAGGTTTCTGTGAAGTGCCAATTCACCCAGCAATATCTAGGCTAATAATACTCAGATGGGGAATCCACAACTCCAAAAGAGAAGCGTCTTCGAAAAAATTCAGTAACTTCTACTCTTGAGCCAGATCTGGGTCAACTTAGCTCACTCACATGAAACCCAGATTAGAAGATGATATAACAGGAGACTGTAAAGCCAAGTAGCAGTGTATGGACGTGGGATGCTGCCAGTCCAAAATGAAGTCAGACATCAGTCCTATGCAACAAGGGCAGCTCTAATGAACAGGCACAAAATTCAAAAAGCAGCAGGCAAACCTTGTTTTACAGGAAAAGATTATTCAGCAGAGAAAAATAAATTACAGCAAAGTCAACGACTGCAAGATTTTATTCTTGTTTTCCTTACTCTACTCAGTTATTCCAGATGCCAATGTTAGAGAAAACTGAAAGTACAGATTCCTTAAAAGAACAAGTGACAAATACAATACCATGGACTATTTAACTGAAGCAGAAAATATTTCACAGATTTTATCTGAGCAAATAGTCTAAAGTAAACAGCAGGTAAGCCCGAGAGCAAATTTTTACTCCATACCAGTCACTGAAAAAAAGTTATTTATGACTGCTATTGGTCCAAGCTTGCAATGGCCATCTGCTAAATTAATCTGTAAAGAAAAAGGTTAACCTAACTTACATAAAAATCTCTTCAGATGAGAAAACTGAGCACGTTAAGATAAAAGTATGTCTTAAAAGAATGAACTCATTTTACCAGAATACAATAAATCTTTTGATTTATGTATTTTTTCCTCTTTAACCAAGGATATCTCAAACCCACAGCCAAATATAATAGCAATTTCTAGAAATACAACAGAATAAAGAGTGCTCTGAACAACCGTTTTCAAAAAGTTAAACTTTCCCAGCAGTAAGTGCCACACACACACAAAGAAATGCCCCATTCTCAGTGCATTCTCTGGATGTGCTTCTCTATGCTCAGCTTCAGCTTTGGTGCTATTTTGCTGCCGTACATGTACAGCACCTGAGAGAAAACTGTGCTACAGGATGTTCATAGGCTGCTGTGTCAGTACATGTGAGTTACATGCAGCTGGCCACCACAAAATAGGAAAAAATATTATGCATGCAATATGGATGCTCTATGCAAAAGAGCACAAACCGAGCAAAAGATAAATTTGTATCCCACAGCATCTATCTTCTCCAGCCATTTAGAGCTATTTTTAAGAAACAGTTATATAACTAAGTAGAACAATTTTTAGATTAACAGTTCTATTTTCACCCCCTCCATTAAGAGGATAAAGCAATATTCCAGAACAGCAGTCACGTAAACAGGCAACTTGATTTCGCTGAAATAGAAGTATGAGTGAAAACCTATACCGCCACAGGGAGTTTCTCTTGTGGTTGGTTTTCTCATTTTTTACAAGTCTAGATCTTAACTTCCATTTGCCCTTTTATGAAGGCCATCTACAGCTTCCAATTCCATTTTCCAACAACAAGCACTTAACAGTGAAGACATGAAGAAATCAAATATCCCCCTAAGACCTTCTTTAAAATTAATGGCTAAAGGGGAAAAAATACTCCGGATGTCACAATACATCTCTTCTCCTTCCTTTCTGTATCTGCAAGATATCCATGCCACAAATACCATCTACTTCAACAGCCTCCAGATACCTCCTCTCGCTGGCATTATCTTTTGATCCCCACCTAGGGACAACTCAGAAAAACTGGAGTAACTTAGCCCATTCAAACAGAAATCTGCCCCTGCCCTCCAGAGGGGGATAATCCAAGGTATTTTTGTTCTCTGTAAGAGAACATCCAGTACGCAGTACATACCTACCCCTTCCTATACGAAGACAGACGCAAGTTGTGCTTTCTCAGCCTCGATAGGAAACTTATTTGTATTATCCCAACTCTCTAACTTACCTCTGTTGCAATCTCCTACTACAGGATTCCCAGGTTAGCTAGGCTGACACCTTTCAGCAGCAGAACTACCTCACCTCAGACATGAAGGGCAAAGGACGTGCATGTGAAGAGAAACTCACACAAGGTGAGTTAACAGATGCCCTCTAACACAAGGGACCAGAGCAAAACCTGAGGTTTCCCAGAAAGCACTGTCACTCCAGAGAGTTAAAACTCTGTGGTTGACCAAAGTGTGTATCAATACCTCACATTTTCTTCATAACTACAGGTAGAAACAGAGCTCTTAACATCAAGTAACGTTGAAAGGTTAAATCCCACTTTCAAGGAGAGTGGAGTTTCTGGCTATGTTTTTGAGATAATTATCCACTAATGACAGTTTAATCCCTGTTCCTACTAAGATTGTCCTTATATTGAAATAATTAACGAAAAATTAATTAAATATTAAAATATTTAGATTTCATGGTACCTGTTCTCCACACCACAGAGCAGTGGATCTCTTGGTTCACAGCCCACCAAGAACAGCTCTAACAGGACCAGCACTCTCCAGTTTTATGCCAGGCTACGCAAGTGGGGAAGACAGAACGTGCCTTCATTTTTTCTCCCAATCTCACAGTTCAGCCTCACTTCCTCCACTGATCTCCCCCAGCTGAGCCTTGCACACAGTAGACATCCTCTTGGCTTACCTATGTATTCTCACTTTGGGAGCCCCAGCTCAAATCCATACTCATAGAACAGAATCATTTAGGTTGGAAAAGACCTTCAAGATCATTGAGTCCAACCATTAACCTGGCACTACCAAGTCCCACTCTAAAACCATGGCCTCAAGCACCACTTCTGCATGTTACCTTTTAAAAACCTCCAGGGATGGTGACTCAACCACTTCCCTGGGCAGCCTGCTCCAATACTTGACAGCCCTTTAACTGGTAACTCTTCCAAGTATCACAGAGACTTCTGCACAGTTAGAACACACGTACATTACCCAGATGGAAAAAGAAACCCTCTTACAGGCAGAAGCAGGTGCTGTAAGCAGCCACAGCAGCGAGGCTGCCGTGGGCCCAGGGAGGCAGGAGGATACTGCTTGATGGCTTTCACTGCTTCACAGCAAGCCTGTCCCTGTCTGACTCCTTCCTCCTGCTGCAGACCAAGGTCAGGCCAGGTCGCCAAGCACGGCCAGCCTGCCTTGCTGCAGCACTGCCACTGCTGCACACCTCCTGGAAGCACTTAATGGGCCACAAGCAATTTACTTAATACGCTTTGGGAATGCCTATATCAAACAGTAATCCCTTCCAAGGGCCAGAAATCATCCCCAGCAATCCCAAAAATTCAACTGTTGCCTCAAGAATAACTTAACTCACTGGGGAAGTGTCTCCCCTTCAGATGCTGATCCCCAAAAGGTAAAAGAGATGATAATATGTTAACAGTAGATAATATTCAACTGGAGTATGTCTGTTGCAGACCTAGCAGTCTACATAATTACTTACCAAGATTTGGGAAAAACCACAATATTTAAATAAGAAATTGGAAAAAAAAATAAAATTAATGTTAGTAAAACCCCATAAAGTAAATACAGAAAGAAGTAAAGTACAATGTTGCAGAAGTAGCTTTAGCACTCTGTTTTCTAACTTCTGTATTTCTAGCTTTGCTACTCTACCCTTCATTTACCATACAATAATCTCACCTTCCCTTAAAGTTTCTTGGACACGTTAGGGCTTTGATAACAAATTAAAAGCCTACTCCACATATAGGTCACCATCTGGAACACAGCTCAGGTCACAGAGGATTAACTTTAAATTGGATTTTAGCACAGCTCTAAATCCTACAGAAGTCACTTTTTATACTTCAAAAATTAAGCATCATTATCTGTATTTTCCAAATAAAGAACAGGAGACAAACTCTTAAAACAACTAGCTTTATGTCACTTAGTAAACTTTACCTGCTTCTTCCAACTGCTCTTTACATTGAGCAGTACTGGCTACCCTGGTTATCTTTTTAAATCTCACAAATTCAAGCAAAACAAAGTAGTAATAAACTTAGGGGAAAGGAGGGTAAGACCCACCTGGAATTCTCAGCATTCTCCTATAGCAACATTCCTATTACTAACAGAAACATTTCTGAAAGCAACAGCAGCAACAAGAAGATATCAAGAGTTACTGGATTCCATCCCACAAAGCTGATTACAGTAAAATAAACAGATGTGGAAAACCCCTTGCTTTCATGCAGCATCTGGCTTTCACCATTTTGACTCCAGCTTCTAACGTTATATTTTTCAGGCACGCTTGTGGAGCCATGATACTAAGACTATTAGTAACAGAGAGTTGTTCCAATTATAATACACAATTTACCTACAGCACAAAACAAAGGAGAGGGATTCACAGCTCTGTACTGCCCAAAAATAAGTCTTCTTCCAAGACCCCCAACCTTCACACACTCTGAGGACTTAATTTTAGGGTTTTTTTTTGGAGGACAGTTGATCGCTTGAGCAAATGTGAATGTTACACAGGTAAAATTAGGAGTGTTCATTCTGAGGGTGTATTTAGAACCAAATCTCACACTCCTTCGAGGATTTCTGTACCGTAAAAAACAAGCCTCCACTCCAGAACGGAACTATTATTTCCTTATATGTCCACCATCAAAGAAGCCACAAAGGACAATTTTAAAGGCTCAGGAAAAAACCCCAAACTTCATGCATGCATTAATTTTTAACAGTGTTTTTTCACCTGCCAGTAGTCTGTCTGTAACATAATGACAGTTATATACTATTAAAATGAACCTGTATGTCACATTTTTTAAGAAATGTCCTGAAAATTAAAAGTCATTTGTGACACTTTGTCACTCTGACAAGACTGGCTGAAAGATCTGATTTTAACTATAACCGATGCTTAAACACACTGATAGTGAATCAGGAGAGAAATGCATAATGACCAGTAGAGTTTTTTATCCCAGCTTTTCCCAGTGAAGACATTTAGCTTTGAAAATAATTTCTAAAATAAATTTTCGAAACTTAACAGCACTTTAGAGCTTCCCCATTCTTTCACTGGCAATCCATTTTTAAAGTCGTGTTTTCTCCCCCCACCTCCTATGCCAGAGAAAAGATAGAGTTTAGTGCCCTGACATTACAATGACTCTAGAAAATTTTATGATTAGCACACTAAGTAAATGAAAGCAATAAATCCAACTCAATCATAAAAGCAAGAAAATGTAAGTAATTAATTATGAAAAACGCTTTAACGGAATGCTTCTCATCCTGAAAGACCAAAAGTTCCTTTGCCAAATTGTATATATATCAGGCACCATTTGGTCCACTGAATTCATCCTCCCTGGAATGAAACACACTAGCTATAAATTATATCAGGAGTCTCAGATTAAAAGACTTGATCTAGGGTAGAGAACAGATCTAGCCCAACTCCAGCTTGTGTATTTGAAATGATTTCTGTAGTCACCTAAGATAAAACACACTAAAGCATTCAAACCAAAAAGAAGGCACTACATATACACAAAAAAAGAAGTCCTTCCTTGGTGCAGTTTTGGGATTTGGTCACCATAATTCTAGAAATCATTCTGGCATCTCAATTCCCAACCTCAAGGTTTACCTAGCACCTGAATGGGATGCTAGTTCACTGCCAACACGCCTCCCTGAGTACCCACAGGATCTCCAGCACTACTGAACACAGCCCATCATGCTTACACAAAGCATATCACACGACATAAAAACTGCAGTTATTCTAAGTGCTACTACCTGCTAGCTGCATTGCTACCCAGTTTTAGACTTTATATAAATAGAAGAGTGGTTCACTGTTTATAGTTCACTGTTTATAGTGGTTCACAACAAACAAGCTTGAACACAAACAATCTGAACTACATTTTCCTTCAAAGGGTTTAGTGATCACTCCTCTGTTCCCCAGGAAAATTGGAAGACAAAGGGTGTACGTCCTTTTCATTTTCCGATGTGCACAGTTAAAAATACAGAGCAAAAGGTGGGAGAGTAGGAAATGTTTCAATTGCTGCCTTTAATAATGGAAAGAATTTAGTGTTTACAAATTTATTTCCACTTGTTGGCTCATACATTTGGATATTTATAGTACTTATCACTATGGCATCCAAGCACATTAGCAGTGCTCTGATCCCCAGAAAAAAAACGCAAACCAAAACAAAACTGTTTCTTCTCCACTCTCCAGCCTATTAAGAAACACCTCAGTTAAGGTATTACTAGCACAGCACGTTCCAGAAATTAAAAAGAGAACTCTTTTCAAAAGGTGGATTCAATTTCAGATCTTATTTTTTGATCGGAACAAGCATGGACCAAAGTCTATCATAGAAGTTGGTGTGGTAAACTGGAGACCTGATCTCTGGCTCTGAAGTAAAGTCAGTTCCATAACAACTAGCTCAGAAAGCCTGAGTTGCATACTTACAAAAAATATTTAAACTAAAAAAAATATTAAAAATTAAATCTGTCTAATTATGTTAATACCAGAAGTCATCTTCCACCCCAGAGAAACACAAGACAGTAGTTTTGCGCAGTGCGGTATCCACAGTGTTCTTCAGGGTTACCCAATAGCACCAGTAAATCCCTACATAGCAAACTGTAATGGCATTCAGCCCACATCCTAGCTACCAGGATGAAATCTGAAACTCTGCAAAGGGTAGCAATTTTAGAAGCTACACACAGATCTTCACATTCCCACTTAAGTGGTGTAAGGTTATTGATGCACTTCAGCTTCAGAAGAAAGGTCAATACAAATGATTTTTGATAATCAAAACTACTGTGCTTCACCTTGCACAGAATACTTTTATAATCACATTCTGCTAAAAATTACCTTTTTCATCTTGGGCTAACACCTATAGGCAAGTTAGACACAATTACAATATTGAAATAATGAAGCAGTGGGAACAACTGTATCAGTAACAATTCTAAACACTGAATGCAAGAACAGCTTCTTAACAAAAACTCCAAATATCTCTATTTACTCTGTCTTTTTGTAATGCATTTTATTTTTAGATTTGGATTTATATTCTCCAAAACATTAAGGTCAAAAACATTAATTATGTTGTAAAAACAAGCATGGTAACTGTGTGTTACATACACACACATAGAAACTCTTGTATAATGCCTATTAATAAATCTGTTTTGGTAAGCACATGTAATAAAATAAACTGATTTAACCAGTCTTACAAATCAGTAAGCTTCAGAAGAAAAGGCAAAAAAAGGAATCCATGTTTCTCAAAGTCTGGTATCAGCCTTCTGAAACACAGAATTCCAACATGCATAATTACTCCATCAAGTCCCCCACTTACTTCTCAACAGCTGGAATAACACCCACCCATGTAAGCATCAGTCTAATTAATGTTCTTTAACTTTTACAGTAAATTAAGGGTATACTACTCTCATGGGAGTGCAGTACTCCCAGAATCATATAAACATGAACTTTTGGCAGTTAGTCACATGTTATATTAATTCTACCAGACTATGCTACCTGCCAGAACTAACTATAGTAAATATTCATACATAGTCATAATTTTCCTACCTACTTTTGAATTCCCATCTCATTCCAAAATTTCAGAAGTACATAATTAAGACATTCTGAATTTTTTACACTCCTTACCTCCTTCCAAAACAATCCATTACAAGTTCCATTAAGGATTAAATAAATGCTAATTTCCATTAAAAAATTAAATTCTACTTATGGGTAAACACAAAACTTTCAATTTTTGTTATGCAGTCATCATGTCTACATATATACCACATCTTCGTATGCTACAAGAGTTTGGTTACATCACTTACTGATATTAGTCTTAACATGTAGAAAACAATGCAAGTATCCCAGATCTCATTTGACAAAGGAAAGCAAGGAAAAAAAATCAGCAGGAACAGAGGGAAGAAAGTACTACTGCACCATCTCATTAATATTCTGAGGGCTGAAATACTACCAGTATAAATCATGGACTGTTCCTTCTTTTATTTACATAACATACTGTTCTTTTTAAGCGAAGACCCAAGTGTTACAAGAATTGAGCCATTTGGAACAGCAGAAATTACAGAACCTAAAACAGGAAATTTGGCCAGAACAACCTTTTAGTACTTGCATTTTTT
>VYXC01002076.1:805344-831198 GCA_013397175.1 Platysteira castanea | reverse complement strand
TCCCAGGGAGAGCACGCTTCCAGTTCTACAGAAGCCATGAATCACTTCACTCAGAACCTTTCAGAAGCTGCATTAGACAACAGACATCCAAGCAACCTCCACAAAAAATTGCGCTGTTTTCACAGAATTAGAGAATGCCTTGGTTTGAAAGGGCCTCAAAGATGATCTTGTTCTAACCCCTCTGAAGTATGTTTTCTTTGTGTGGGATTTTTTTTTTGATCACGAGCATTTTTTCTCCTAGTATAAACAGGGCATAATAGTAAAAACCAAAAATTCTGCACATCTTACTTGAATTCTCAATAGTCTCTAAAATATTTTCAACTAGACTTCTTTTGGCTATTAAGATCTCTCTAACACATGAGGAGAACCACCCCATTATGGATGCCCTCTCAAATCCAATTCCCTTTCTACGCACTCTGAACATATTTTAATTCATTTTTCTAGCTGAGCTAATTAGAATTAAAATCTTGCCATCACTCTCAGCAGTGAAGTATGACTGCATGCAGACGGCTGATGCAATGAGAAAGAAAGAGACTTTTAACCAGATCACCTCTCTAAAAAAAACTTACTCCAGAAACACCTCTCACTCAATTAAAAAGTGTGTTTCTTTAGAATTTATATATAAGATAGAACAATAAACTACAATCCTTGTCCCGAATCTCTAGGTGCTCCTACAGAATAAAACTTACAAATAGGAAAACGGAAAACCTCTTGCCACTTCATACAATAAATGCCATTGTTTAAATCAACCAAGAAAGATGATTCTATTTCTGAAAATAAAAGATATTTTTAGCCTTTGACAGGGACAGACTAACCCCCAATCAAAAAGGATGTGCCACTAAGAGTTTATCATAGTTATACAACTTAAGAAAAATGCACGTAATACAGTTTTCTGATTCACAGACCAACATCAAGACTAAAATCACCTGGTATGCTTAAAAATAGCAGCCCAAACACAGGGACACATTCAATGCAAGATGTATCAAAAATACATACGTATATTTAAACTCTGTTTTATAGTCTTTACGCTTTGTAAAAACTACAGGAGATAACACAAACTAGTACACAGTTTTGGCCTGGGGAAAAAAAAAAACCAGTAACAACCCACTCCCATCCCCCAGCCTCCCCTCCACAGCCCTCCGCCCCCACATAAATGTCAGATAGTTAAGTTAGTTAAATTTATGTGCCGCACTATTCCTGGTAGTAGCAGACAAAATAAGGGCCAACAACAGAAAAACTATGGCTTGGTAGGTTCAGGCTGGACATCAGGGAAAAATTCTTCACAAGAATATCTTAAGGCACTGGGACAGGTAATTCAAAGATATTGAGGTACCTGGGAAGGTTTTCAAGAATCAGCAAGACAAAGTCAGGGCTGACCTGTCTGTGTTGGTGATGAGCCTGCTCTGAGCATAGGGCAGGAAACAGAGACCTCCAGCAGCCTTTTCCAAACCATATTTCTACGATTCAACAGCGCAAATTCTTTCCCAAGGAAGCTAAAATCTGTATTAATTTTGCATTAAAAACATCTGAACTAAACTGTTTGCTTCCTATTTTCACATGAGGGAGGCAGTGGCATTTAAATTATCAAGTACCAGTTGAGTTGCAAGGAGCCAACCTACAACCAGGTAGAATTTGACACTAGCATTCAGGACCAGGTGTGTCATTTATCTAAGAGATGACTGCCATGTCACACCTGTATTATCATCTGGCAAGATGAAAGCAAATTTTTTTCCACTTCCATCCCTTTTTCAGGGCCATGCTGTCAAAGGCAGTATGCTGTGATCTCAAAATGGGAATGTTATTTCTTCTGAGACACTAAGCTCATGGGAAAAAAAAACAGGAACCTCTGCAATCCATTCAATTTGTTAGCAACATCCTTACATAAACTTTCTGTTCAATGCCATAAGAGTTAAAAAAAACCCATCCACTCATATTGAGGAACACGGCACAAATTGTAATGTAAGAACAGTTAACAAGGAGGGAGATACTAATTTATATTTATGTCATCCAGAAATGTAATTAATTCCCTGCAAACATATTTCATTGTTACCACTTTTTCTATTACAAGGATTAAGCGCCAGGAAGAACAGCAGCACAGAGAAGAGGGAACAGAAGAGGGTGCAATTCCTGAACATCGCAGGAATTCCGGAAACTTGCCAGCAAGAAATTGACATAAAATTAGAAAAGTTACTCTTGTGTATTCTCTGGTTTTCATTGTTATTACAAAAAACTTAGAAAGAGCTGCAAAGAGGACTGATGTCAGACACATTTTTTGCATTAGAGGTAATAGAACACTGCATTTTTTCCTGCCAATCATCTTTCTGCCATTAAGGACAGACTTAATTTTATTCCTACACAGACACTTAAGTTGCCTTCTGGTTTTTTTCTGATCTTGCTACTCAACAGACGTTTTAAAAACAATATACACATACACAGAAAATACTGTTTAGATGTATATAAACAACATTTACTTGGGATGCCTCAGAAGTGTTTTTCTGCAGAAGAAGTTTGAGTATTCACTGCAAAGTTATTCATTGCGTAAGTTGTATTTACTTACATAAGCCAAATAAGGCATAAACTTTTTAACCTATTGTACAGGATAACTATACTAGAAGAACATGCTCCAGGGGCAAAGAAGTGACCTCTCTGTAGCTGACAACACTTCTACAGTGCTGACTTTCATGACTGCCACTGACACAAACACAGTCATTGTCATAGCAAAATCTTATCTGTCAGCCCTCTAAGAGGAAGGAAATAAAAACCCCAAGAGATTTCTTTTACCATGTTTTGCATTGGGAAAAACTCACACCAGTTTTCTTTCTAAATTTGATGGGGTAAGAAGCATTTAAGATGGTAAAAAGGAAAAAAAAAAGCACAGTTATAAAAATAATATTTTCTTTTAAAACAAATGGATCACAATTGTCCAAGGAATTTAACATATCAAAAGCAACAAACTTGCACGTATTCTGCCTGAAAAAAACAGGCCAGCTGTTAACAACTACCGTTCAAATGAGGTTACTGCAAACAAATGCCCCATGACCACACAGGCAAGCATTCTTGAGCCTTTACCCCCTTGTCCCTCCATTACCAGTCCCCACAATTCAAATTGTTTCATTCTACCCCAAACCTAGGCTAACTAATCAGACTTGTCATTTGCTGTGTATTTCTCACTTCCTCTTACAGACACCTAATTCCCCTAATGTGAAGAAAGTCAGAGATGAAGGAAGTGAGATGGAGTAACCATGCTTCATGCACAAGTGGTCTCTGCACATTCTGCTGCTTTTATACTGCCAAAACTGATGTAAAAACTCCATCTGACTTATCACAGAAGCTGACAGAAACACAAGCAAAGCCCTGAAAAAGGTTCTCTGTAACAGCGAGCTTTTATGCTCTACTTCAAAGGGTACTTTCACAGAAATTACTTATCAGTACACTGAAATCATGGCTAAAATAAATGACATTAAATACATTACCTGGACTTTACACTAAGAAAAAAGTTTAATCTGTGCATGCATTATAGTAGAAACAAGTCTGCTGAGTAACGACTAAGAGCAAAGTATAAGCCCTCCAGAAACAGGAAGTCTTGTAAGACTGTTAAAAACCAGAGGCTTACAAACTTTTCTATGGGGGATATAACCACTCTGTTCTGTCAAGCCCCAGGCTAGAACTCCAAGCAGTAGCAACAGGTTTTTTCTGGCTACAAGGAACTTGCGGCCTACATCCCAAATACCTACAGTCTGTCACTAAGTGCTCTATTCTGTCTGTAGTGGAAAGGACTAAAAATGAGTCCTGTGATTTCTTCAGATAAGGCTGCAAAAGCTACTTGAATATGTACATTAAGTACTGGCTAGCTACAGAATGTTTCCGATGTTCACAGAAAAATAGTCTAAGGTTACAACTGGTCCTCTCTGTTGCTTTTCTGAAACTGATCTCACTCCTGCTCCCCTCCAGGAGATCCTGAGCTACTGAGCTGCTGAATGCAGGCCAGAGAGTTTTCTTTGACATTATAGTAACAAGGAAAAGTGAAACATCCTCCCTGAAATCCCTCAGCAAAGAATGCATAACAAATGGCATGCCCAGGTCTCATTACATTAACCTAAATATAGGTGAGATAATCGTATGACGCTCCTTGTTTTCTCCTTAGAATGCCAGATATCCACCACACTCCAAAAATATAGACTACAGGACATTAAAAACGACTACCTGGTATTTCACCTAAGCATGACGCAAATGAGATGGAATGAGAGGCAGAAAGTGTACAGTGTTTGGCTGAGAGGGAGGTAGTTTCCTTCACAGCAGCCCCTACGGAGCTCAGTTGCGGTAACACAGCACTGTCTCAGCTTCTGCTGGAAGCACTTACACGGCACCACGGCTCTGCCACCCCAGTGAGGGGTGCACAAGAGGTTGGGAGAGGACACAGCTGGGACAGCTGACCTGAAATACCAAAGAGATTCCATACTATATAATGTCATGCTCAGCAATGAAACCTAGGGGCAGGTTTTTTCCAAAGTATTTGCTGCTCCGAGACCAGCTGGGCATCAGTCTCCTGATGGTGCTTTTATATCACAACGTTCATTTGCTTTTTCTTTTGTTATTAAACTGTCTTTATCTCAACCCTGAAGTTTGGGGGGTTTTTCCTTGTTTTTTGCTCTTCTGATCCTCGCCCCCATCCCACCATCTTATACATTCTGGTATAACTCAGTGACATAGCTCCAAAATACATATGACAGAAATAACTTTTTGCACAGTAACCAAGTGATTGCCACTAAATTCTAAGTAAGCAGAACTTGTTTTCATCTAGTTATTTCCAATTAGAACAACAGAAGTCATTTTTCTGAAAAACAACTACTGATGCTAGCTGAAGGCAAAATGCACCAAGTTCACTGCGCAGAACACTCCCACTAGGCCAGGGAAAAACCCTGCTGGTATTTTTTTCACATGAGGAAAACTGAGCATACTGTGAGGGCTTGTTCCTATGGAGAAACTATCACAAAAGAAGGCAAAGTATGAAGTTAAAGCAGCAGCTGTTTCTCTTTGCAGAACATTCATATATGAAACTAGCAAGTGCCTTTAGTTTAGTTCAAGCTAGTTTCAAATTCAGAGTACCCAAGATCACATGGAGTATTTCACTGTCACTCGAAGCAATTTCTCCGTCTTATTTTAGTGGAAAGTTATTGGTATAATTCTTGCCTAATTGTTAAATCCTGGCAATAGTCTACTAGAATCTGAAATAGCCCTTTTTTTTTTTAAATCCTAAAACCTCCCAAAAATAAACAGCCAAACTCAGAGCTTTAATATTTATATTCCCATCAGCTATACAGACACTTCATTCTAGTAAGCAATGGTAATATCACTTACAAGGACTAGAGTCTAACATAGGCTTTAGTGAAGTGCACATTTCTGATTCTCAGGGTAGATAATATCCAAGTAACACAATAACTCTGACTCACAGAGGGCTGGACACCGCTTCATAACGTGAGACTTGGCAAGCACAGAGGAAGGAAACAAGGAAAAATGCCTCAAACATAATTATTTTCTACCCTCAAAATAATCAAGCTATTTCACCAAATATATGCCAATACTTGCCAGGATCCAAGGGCATAGAGATTAACCTCAACTCAGTTAAGATCAAGACCTTCTCTGAAAATCCATCATCTTCCAAAATCACAGAACACAGCAGACAGTGAGCATTGCCAGCAATCAAGATCTAGGATCCTTGTGATACCGCACGTTTGTGATACCCAAACTGATAGCACAACCTACATGTTTGACCTCCACATTGTCAGTTCCATTATCTTTAGCAGCAGAAGAAAACCCCCCTCAACATACTTCATAATTAGATTTTGCCTCCCAAAATTCTGTTCTGCATTTCACTGTATTGAACAGTACTTATTAACTTTTCTTTTTCTTCTTAATGAAAAAAAGAAAAAAGGCATTAGAATAACGTGCTTGGGACCTGCTGGAACAAAGAGCAAAACCAAATAACTTTGATGCTGGCTTTACCATGTTCGCAATCCAGTTCAATTCAATTGAAGTAATTTGTGTTTTTTAATCCCTTAAATAGAAAACATATTCCCTTAAAAATGATAGGCAAGAGACTCCTCTGGGTCTTATAACATCAAAACAAGCTCCTATTCTATCAGCTAAGCGTTCCAGAGAAGTTGTTGGAAGATTGTTAAAAAAGGGGGTTTACTAAAGTTAAACTAGTGGAACATCAATTCCTAAAAAAGTAACTCTGATTCTCTGCATCCAATCTCTCTCTTCCAGGAAAGCAACACTCTATGAATTTTCACGCTATTAATTTGCAACCAGAAATGTTAAATCACGAATTGCATGTAACAATAAGGGAGAAAGATCTGCTTTATAAGGGACTTTTCGCTGCACAACAAGCTTATCTGATGAAGGACACTGTTTTGGTCTGCAAGAATCATGGGCCCTGTATCTTACCACATCAATATCTAATTCTTGTCTCTCCTGTCCAAAAGGCAAAACTCAGAATATGCTCAAGGGAAAGAGCTCTGCTGGCGTGTACCAACCATTTAATTTCTGCCAAGTCCCTGATTCTCCAATTAGGTAACCCAAATAAAAACAGTCTCAAAAATACTTAAAATACACACTTCATATTTCTTCTGTAAGTGGTACTAAAAGAATAGTTATACACAGGTATCACAACAGTTATTAAAAATGAAGCTTATGTGAATCCAGAACAACTTACTGACAGGAAACAAATAAAAACCCCAAACACACTAACTGTAGTTTAAACAGATACAAAATGCCTTTTAATCTTCAAATTAAGAGCACTCTGAATTAAAAGTGTCAGATCTACCCACACTAACATCCCCACATCTAGGGTTTATAAATTTCTCTCCTCAGCTCCCACAGTGCACATCAACATTGTGCAATTTCAACAGTGAAACTCCACTGCCTATTTAATTGCCTAATTTTCCTACCTTTGCACAACATAATATACAATCAACTGAATACATTTTAACATAAATGGTTTCTTTCTCCTGTCTTTGTCAAAACCCATCTCCTCTCCAAATCACACAGGTCTGAGCCAAACACGAGGGGTACTTGTCACTATTCTTTAAACCCTGCGATTTCAAAAAGAATGAATGCTTCTGAAATTGGTATGAGTATGAAGATGAATTTCAAAGAACATTTAAGATGCTATGAAAAAAACCCAGTAAAAATATATTTTAAATGCACCTGGGGTCCATTCCCTGCATGAGCATATTTATTAGCAACTACATATCTGTACAAAAAAACTCAGGTGCAATCTTCAGAATTAAAGGAGATGTTAATGGTAATTCTCAAATTAAGTTTTTGATTTTTCTGTGGGCATAATAGAAAGGAAATAGCAAGGCCACAATTCGTTCTCTGAGTATTGTTAAAAAGTGTAATAAGCTGCCAACTTGTGAAAAAAATTCCCCTCTGAAAAATCTCCAGGAGTTTCTTCCCAAACACCACATTTACAGCAGATGGCCAGCATCCAGTCTACAATTACCAGTCTGGCCTGACAGTCCCACAGATTACAATGGTACTCTTTTCTTTTTGTGAATATGTGGAGGGAGCAGCTTGGAGATGCAGGCAACTAGATACCATAGGCAACGACCCCTCCCAGTGAAAAAATATATATACAATCAATTTCCAAGCCTGTCATAGGATTATCCATTAATCTTCATTTCACCATTAGGTTTCCCTCCTTTTTTCTTTAACACTCATCCAGTCTAGACTCAAAAGTTTTTCAAACAAGGTGGCAGGAAATGCATAACATTAAGGATACAGTAGCACTGACCACTGTCAAGCATTGCCAAAGACAAACGTCATGAACTATCTACTGTTGCAACCTTTCCCCTCTTTATTTTACTCTCCCTTAGCACAGTCTCCCCACACCCAGACCTGAACAGATTATTCTCTTGCCTACAGAGGTGAACAAAACATCTGATGAGGAGCTGCTGTTTCATTTCCTCTCCTTCATCCCATCCCTCAAATGGGGAAGCCCTCAAAAGGGTGGAGGGGAGAGCATGGTTTTAATTCAAATGCTGCATCTTAAAATATTATTGTGTAGCATTTGGCTGACAGCAATTAAATCTATATATAAATACACACCATGAGTGTGCTTTATCCCCCCTGTATCTCTTGAGGAAAAGATAAAAAAAAAGCTTCTGTATTAATACCCATTTACTATTTCAGTTTTACACCCAAGAATTTAAATATCTGAGCAAAACCTTTATTTTGCCAAAGCCAGCAACTGTTTAGAAATTAAAGGAAGCAGTAAGCAAGTTATGAATTCCTGTCCAACTGACAGATGCAACAGAAAGAGGGTGGAAAGGATTTTCTCATGTGCAAAAGAGGCCTGACAGACTTAACTGAGGCATCTGGACTTCTCCTCAGGAACGCTCAGCCCTCCACGGAGACTTCTGTCTTACACTGATTCAGCATTCCTTACTTCATTTCTACTAATTCTTCCTGTTCTTCCTCATTCCAGCTACCCCTTTTGCAAAATTTATCAGGCATAGAAGGATGCTGGAGAAAAGTATGTCACAGTATATAATGCTGTCATTCATTACCTGTCTTGAAAATCGTACTGGGAAATAAGTCAATGCAAGAAAGAAACCTCAAGCCTTACTACAGCCTTGTTCTCTTTCATTCAGGCTTAATTCCAGTGACACATTCTTAGGGAGGGTGCCAATATTATGGAGACACTGCCACCTAAGAAGCTGTACCCCTCCCTGGTAAGATCACCTTTGAGTAATCATGATTTAATCCAAACTAAATTCTGACAATCTTTAGATACTGTTGATTCTTCTCAAAGATCGTTGACTATGTGTCAAATGCCATGCAATAAAATGGAAATTCCTTCCCACCAGCAGTGGAGATGAGAAGAGACAACATGCCCCATTTTCCTCACGACTCAATGAGCAAACTTTCTTTGCTGACACACACTATGTGACACACACAGTGAGTACCACAAAGCATTGTACTTCCATCAACTCCCTCAAAAGTTTCTGCTTTTTCCCTCTTGTTTATCAAGTGCTGTAATACAGGACATTACTCTTCTGTATAATCTGGCACTTCTTGTAACTGCAATTATCAAAACATGTAACACAAGTACCACCTTTGTGGCAGAGATGCAAGTTAATGCACACAACTCATGCAGAACTAAATTAATCAACCCTCACCGAAACAATTACTTGGCTCCAGCAAGGGAAAAACTGTATGCGCTCAACAGCTTTGCTAAAGTACAGTTAGCTTGTGAAAAACATCTTTAAAACGTTTTGGATTGTTTCTCTCTCAGAAACATCCAAAACTTAGCAGTGTCAACTCACCTTCCACACTGTCAGAACAGGAGGTACCAATCCCAGTGTCCCCACTGTCAGAAGCTATGCTGTGTCTTCTCACAGGATTGTTTTGACTGCTTGATGAAATCGCTGAGGACTGCCACAGGGACTCAGTACCAGGTAACCATCCCACTGAGGAATAATCCGAGCCTATAAAAAAGAAAGCCAGAAATCTGTCATTAGAGGTACAATACAAAAGACAGCAACAAAATACCTGTCAAGATGAAAACTGAATCCTATGTTTCGTAGATAAAGCTTAAGTCACTGTCTGTGTATTGGAGGGGTTTTTTTGTTAATTAAAATCGTTTCGCTAGATGAAAGCTTCCCAGAAATTCCAACACATATATTTTTACTATTTAGAAACATGATCCTTAAACTATTTTTGCACTCTTAACAAGACACTTATCATCCGATTCCTACCCTAGAACTGATTCTCAATTCACAGCAGAATTTTGCATTGCAAGCCTTCAAATACAAAGAAATGAATTAATTTTAGGACAGAAACCAGTTGAAGATTTGGCCACTGAGATACAATCATTTTCTATTGTGCATAAACCTCATGACCTAGGTGATAAAGCCAGGAATGAAATCGTCAACACTGATATCTAAAGTAATTCCTTATGTAGCTGCACACAAGCTGCCTTTGTGAGACATGTATCCATCTAGTGCTTTATTTCATTTTTTAATTTAAATAATCATTAAAGTATTACATTTTAAAACAATTCAGAGCATCCACTAGTTTCTCTGTTCAAGGAGTTTTTAAAGTAGGCCACATATTCTCACAGTCAACCTCAAGGGAACATTTATCAGAGTACAATCCCAGAAGACCATTACAATTTCCAATAGCCAGTATCTAAATCCGAGCATTGTTTAAAGGCAGAATACTGATCACCACATTCATACTCTGAACCAGCAGAGGCATATAAAGAACCTTGGAAAAAAGCACGGCTGCTCTTCATTTATATATGATCACGTACATACACCCCCTCTAGCAGTTAACTTTGTATAGCACTTTCAGCAGGAAATGACTCATGAAGAAGTATCAGCTCACATATAATGTCTCTTATGCTACGTGCCATTATTTTTAGATCATTTAAACACTTCCAGCAGTGTCCATCCAAAGTTGTAACAGGAATTTGCCTCTGCAATGACATCTGCTATTTCCAGCTGTACTTGTTTTCCATTAAATTAAATAGTTCAGAAAATGATGTAAAAATTAATGTATGTGGGTATATATAGAAACCTGCCCCCACATATATGAATACATACATGCTCCCCATAAAGCAGCCAAATCACTAGACCTACTAACCAGAGTGGTAACAGCTGCTTGCCAAGCGACTTGAAAATTGAGGAACACAGTAAATACTTACACAGTAAATTCCTTACTGTGTGCGCTATTTAACTGTAACATGACATGTAAAACAGTCTGCTTTTTTGTAGGCAGGTTCTTGAAGGCCTTAAATATGCCTGTCCATCTCATTTTCCTCAGCTTCATTCTCCATTGAGGTTACTGCCTCTTCTTCCCTTTAGCACATTTGCCTACCTTTTCTGCCAGTAATTCAGAACCACCCAATTCTCCTTCCCTTTCACTCTACTTCAGCCATACCTTGTGCAATGTATTTCCTTCTCTTCCTTAAACTTAGTTTTTCCTCTCTTAACTATTCAAGTGAGTATCTTTCAAGTCCAAGGGTTAGGGGGAAGACCAGAGGAGCCAGACATGAACACACGTGCCCATGGCTCACCAGTCACACCCTGTAAAGAGCTCCCAGCCAGGATTCTAAGGGAATACCACTACAGGTGTCATCCTTCATACCACCCTCTCTGTGTCATCACCTGATATACTGAAGTGTGACAGTTTTGCACACAGCTAGTGGGAAACTGGGACATTTCTTCTTCTCCTACCATCCAGCACATTTTTCACTAATACTCTGGCTGCTTTGGGAACAGTAATCTTACCATCCCTCCCTCTGAACAGGGCTACTTTCCACAAGAATTCTACTTCATCCCTCTCAAGCTGCATCTAGCTATTCCAGGAAGAGTAAAACAGACTTATTGAAGGCCAAGCTAATTAAATCAGAGACAGTTCTGATTTAGGATACATTTAAAATACATCTACAGAAGAGAAATATAGATTGATTCACCCTTTATTATGCTGTTTTCCACTATACAACTCTTTGGTGACATTTCAGCTTTTATGGCATTACACGGGTGTTAAAAGAAATGCAGCAGATAATTTAATATGCAGTAGTGGTAGCATTAACACAGCATTAAGTGTCAAACTCTTTAGATCTCTTGGTTAGACAAATGCTCAGCATGTGAACCTACAACCACCCATACGCAAACCCCCAAAAGGGAGAGATACTTTTCACTGTGCTGGAACTTAGAGGAATAAGAACTAAAAATACCACAGAACTAGAGTAACTTAAGAAAGGACTTCCAGAAGTCACCTACTCTAACCTTCAACTGAAAGCAGAATAATTAGATCAGACTACTCAAGGCCCCATCCAGCTGAGTCTTGAACACCTCCAAGGACACAGATTCCACAACCTCTCTGGTTCTTCCAGCATTTTACCACCCTTCATTCCAAGAAAATTTTCCAAACATCTCAAGAGTCTCTCATGTTCCAAACATATTGCTGCAATATATCCCAAAAGATGCAACAACCCAGTGCAACTAGACTCGGTTAATAAACAGGGTTAACATACTAGAGAGGGCAGACAGTCATTCCCGCCAGGATCTCTGCAGGTACTGTAAGTAGAGAAAATAAGAAAAACCACAAAACACCCTGCTATAATCTCTTCTCAATTTTACACCTACAAACAGCCAGCCTGTGGATGCACCAAGCCCTGGTGTGGTGCTGAAGCACAGGTCCAGGAGGACATGCTAGCACATCACAGAATTAATGCGTTCTGGAGCACCTTTGCACCCAAGGGCAGTTCAGCATCACTAAGCTAACTCATGAAGCCTGATCCTTGAGCTGGTAGGCCTGAAGAGGTAAGTGCTGGTACACATCCATAGCTACACACAGATCAGCGTGAGGTCAGCAAGACCTTCCAAGCTTTGGCTTGGCACAGGCCAGGCAGATCCCATCTGGCTTTCCAGGGAAATACACAAGTCTACCTGCAAGGGGCTCTGGGCTCCAGAAGGGTCTCTTCACTCAGGCACTCCCCTCTCACTTCTCCTGGGATGCACAGCTGGCTGTGAACAGCAGTAAGAGTGCACCCACAGTGCCATCACCAGGATCATGCCTTTTCCTTACAGCCATCCTGTACACAGAGGCGTGGACATGGGGTGGGGTGGAACAGTCATTTTTTTTACTGGATTTCTACTGCTGAGGAGAAGCCTCTGCATTTAAAAGCAGTATGTCCCAAGAACGACAGCTGGTTTAGATTTTTAACAGGTAAATAGTATGTAGGTTTTACATATTTATTATTATTTTATATATACATTATTTTAGACATGTCAATAGAACACGGTTGCACACAATCACTTCAAGAAATGCTCTCTTTGCCCCCCCAACATCAAACATAGTCCTTTTTTTTTTTGATTAAAAGGATAGCTAATGACATAATCCAGGAGTCTACAGTTTTTAATGTTTCGTGGCATATCCACACCTTTGTGGTACCTTGCAGACCTAATGGAGATTCCTTTTCATAGAAGGCCATTACAAATACACAAATGTCTGCATGAGAAAGTGAGTTCAATCAGCTTTGAAAAGCCGTATCATAAACAGCCAAATACAAGCACCAAGATAGTAGAAACAAACCCAATAATTAAGTCTCAACACTAAGTAACCCATAAAATAGGACCTTACGGACTTCATTAGTCCAAGATTAATTAATATTTGTTTAAAAAATTAATATATTACTTTCATTATTTCAAACTCACCTTCTGAGCCAAGTCCTGAGGAATCCCCAATCGCTATGCACCCTGTTCTATGCTCCCCATCTCCTTTTTGGGCAGCTCTCTGCAAATGCATGATCTTTCAGCAAACAGTCTACACTAAAAGAACCAAGTGTAAAAGGGGAAGATACCCAGGAGTCCCCACACCACTCAGCCAGCACACCTGCCTCACCCTGCTGCTCTAATCTCAAACCTGCCAATCAGCAGCCAGTGTCCATCTGCCCAAATACAGAGTGGGGTAGAAAAGGCAAGCAAAAATTTCTAATCAATATTTGTGCTGCTGAATTGTATCTTAGCATCTGTCTATGATCATTCTTTACTGGGTTAGAAAAATCTACCTTTCATAGATAGAAACTCGCTGTGATTCGCTAGAACAGAAAAAAGTAGTGTCATCCTACCGGGCTGCAATTTCCACCAACAAAGATGACAAAATACATGTAAGATCACAAAAAAAATCTCAAAAGGAGCCTTCTTTATATGAACAGTTGAATGCCTCCTTAAATTTGGTCAGTTAAATACACCAACATAGTCCTCTGTTTCCAGTCGAGGCATTTAAAACAGATCCCTTTACAACTAAGTATGTAAAGTGCAGGAAGTAGATTATTTATTAAAAGGGAACAGTTGTTGAAATTTTACTCCACAAAAACATGTATCTTTTTCTGTGTGTTACAGAATGCTGTCATCTATTGCTGTCTGAAAGGCTCCCAGTTAATTCTGGATCATTACCACTCCTAATTTCAGTGGCATGCACAGATCCCCTATCATATACATACACAAAATAATAACATCACTGTCTTTACATTTGGTTCCTAAAATACCTCTAACATGTTTGAATGTAAAGATTATTATTTTAAGTGACAGCTATGATACTGTTACTTTACCTAGACACTGAATGGAAAGCAACAGCAAAAGACTTAACTGGGTTTCACACCAGATACACACTAAATTAAGAATACTGATTTTTCTGTTCCACACTGTGACTAACATGGATTGTGACCAGAAGTGAATCACCCATGACAGCTAGTGCAAATTTATACAGTCAAAGGATTCTGAAGGAGATCTCGCTACAACACTACCAAACCCAACTATGCAAAGCTCATTCCAGTCATCATGGTTGTGACCAGGCTGTACAATCGTATTTCACACACGATGGCACTGAAGTCTGCCTGAAGCCCTTTCAAGGAAAGAGAGTCAGCGTTCAGCCCGAAGACACTGCCAAAGTTAATTAGTTTACCCTCACCATCTGTACCTTTACCCCAAACCCTGCTAATTATGCACGAAGATCCCATGACAGTATTTTGAAAGAAGTCAACCTACCTTCAAGCCAGTTCTCCCACACCCACTCATATAATCCCCTGACACTGCTGAACTTATTCCGGTTGCATCTTCTACACACATCTCCCTTCTCAATAAGCTCCTTAAGGTGTCACAGCCTCTCTTTTGCTCTCCCTCCTGTCCCATAGCACTGCATAACCACACATCTTTTCAGAAGGAAAGGTCTACAAACAAACCCACAAATGGTCTCTCAATGACCCATTTGCTGTATTGTAGGAATAAACTTACTTCAGTTGGAAAATGTTTGTTTACTCATCATATCTGCAACATCATTCCTGCCACAAGATTAAAGAAAATCTCACTCTAGGGTGTGCTTCATGCACAACAAGTCTTCACAGATAATATTCTATTTTTTTAACTCCTGAAAAGACAACACAGTGAGAAAAGGCAATGGAGGCAGGGGAACCCAAAATGCTAAAAAGCCTTTCCAAAAGTAGACACAAGAGCAGATGTCATACTTTAACACATTTATACAGGGCTTTAAAAAAAGCTGAAAGTCAGCAATAGAATGGTGTGACAGCAGCCTCCTTCAGTCTAAGGTGAAGTGAATGATAAGGTGCAGTCATTCAATCTGATATCCTGACACAATAAAAAGATCCTGGCATGTAAGGGTTCCTTCAGACAGAGGCAAAAAAAAACCTTACTTCAACAAATAACCACTTCATAAATTCTTTTGAAAATAATGTTTAAAAAATGGCATCCAAACTCTAACCTCCTAGACGTAGACTTCCTAGGTGCACTTCATCTCCATGGTCTTTCTGCAAAGCAAATTGCAACTGTTATTAATACAAATGCCGAAAATAAGTTCCAGGTCTACAATGCAGCCTTTTCTCCTTCCAGGGTGAGCAAAACATTGGAAAGTGAGGTTTCTAATGCTTTCAGGGAAGATGGCCAGATGACAGTTTCAGGATCCTTTTTTTTACAAACGCTCTGGAGTTTTGAAAGAAGGAAACTTCCTGGAAACTCACAGCTCTACCAGCTGGCTGTGAACTAAGATACCAGAAGGTCCTAGTACCTCCTCTCACACGAATGCAGCTGAGAGTAGGTGGATGATGCAGTCTAATTGAAGTGCAGTAAGAAGCAGGGTAAAGTGGGATGAAATGAAGCCTGAACTATTAAATTTTTACATTTCAGTTTCTCAAATGTACTTTACAGTGTCAGATAGCTAAAGTATGATTCATCCTAAGGACTCATATCCTTTATTAGTGTGCTTTCTTGACAGAGCCTGCAAGCTTTTTAACTAAGTTCTCATAGTTTTCCAGTTAGAAACGGATTAGAACTATTTTAAGCATGAAGAAAGATAAAAATTTACAGCTATAGAGTGAGGCAGGGGAAGAAAAATAGGAATGTGAGAGTTTAAACAGAAGAATATTGAGAGAGACCTTTTTACCAACATTTTTACTTGTAGAGGCTGATAACACTACCTGTCATATAATGGCTTATGCCTGTCCTCTGTATTATTAATGTGGAAAAGAATTCATTTACTAGAGAGAGAGGAAAACATAAAATAGTAGAAGAAAAAAATAGAAGAAAGAAACCTAAAGAAGAAATTACTCTAAATACAATCCTCAAAGTACACATACATCTGACTGGCAGTATCACTTACAAAAAAAAGGCTATGGTCATATTTTAAGGAATATAAACTTGTGCTTCAGTTTCTTGAGAGCTAAATTTCAAGTAGATTGTAACCAAACCTCCAGCTTCTTTTGCTTCTCGAATTTCTAAATAAAGGTTAAACAGTTTTTGTTTTTCTCCTCCACATAAGTGGCTAAATGCACAATCTCTCATCATAGATAATTATAAAACATTTATCTTCTATACAAAACAGTATTTCAGACTGAACCTTCACAGGGTCTGATTTTTATCATTTTACAAATGCGCACAGCACTGTACAACAACAAACTAAAAGGTATCCCGTGCAGGAAAGTATGTGATGTAGAAGAAATAATGGCAACTAAAAGTAATAAATAAGTCAATTTGACGGATGAGCTTCTGAGAATCTCGCCATGGCAGATTAAAGACACAATCAGGTAGCTCACTCTCTATAACCCCCTGAGCAGGGTCTACAGGAAGTAAGAGGTGAACAGCTCTGTCTTTCCATCAAAGAGTCCAGCTGGCCAGCTTATGCCACTGGCTAAAATGGGTCTGAGCTGGGAACACTGTTTGACATCAGAGCTAATTGGATCCACTGGTCAGCTGCTGTGCAAGGGCCGCTCCCCCTGCCCAGACACACACTCATCCTGCTTCCCCAGCATAAGCCCTGCCACTCCAGAGCCTACAAAAAGTGGTTCAGAACAAACTGTCCTCACTTATGGAAAAGGTTATCTACTAATTTGACTTTCTAAGCCAGCTCAGCAAGGGGTCAGACAAGAAGCAGTGCCAAGGAGGGAGTGGGAACATACAGGTCTGATGCCTAGCAGCAACCAGGCTTTATCCTACTGCCAAATTGCACATTGAGGCAGATTCGAAACTGGAGCGAGATAGGCATAAATCTCTGGCTGCCTTCACTGAGGAGGACAAAATCTGTTCAGCTAGCAGAGAGTTGTGTTCAACTGTTAACTAAAAAGGTGGCAAAATCCTTAAACTGACACAAGAATGTAATATTGGGCTCTGCCCTCCTGATTTCTACTCTAGAAAGCATGTAAACCAAACTCAAATTCATACCATACTTTAAAATACAAACACAGACAGCATTTAGCTGTAGTTATTTAGCATCAAACCAATAATTAAATTCCAACCCATGACAGGAAAGAAAGAGGTTTGCTTTCATTTCATCACTGACAGGAAGAAGACCAAAAATTTAGTCCACTTGTTGATGGCACTCTTGTGAGTTTTCTGCTTCCAGATAGAACATTTGCATAAAACAGAACTTCAAAATACAAACGGCAGATGTTTCTTATTTCATGTTTGGCACACAGACTACAACTATTACCTCATGCCTGCTATGCTGGCTTGCCTCTTTGTTTTTGGACTCAATGCACTATTCACCCCATGGAAACACGAAATGATACTCCCAGTTTCCATTCACTTCCATATAGCAACTGCACAGGAGAAGGCTACCTTTTAAACTTGGAAAGTTTGTCAACTGCAGAAGAGGGGAATGTCTAGGAAAATAAACACATTAAGTTATGCTTAAAGTTAATATAAACTTTGAGCAGCAAGCCCTCAGGACATGCAGTCAGTTCCTATGGACTGTTAAAAAAGCTGTGTGTTTGTAGTTGATCAGCTGAATCCTCCTATCAAATAAAGCTGATGATCACAGGTTATCATCTGTTTCCCCCCTTCTTACAGCTTAGCTTTATTTGTATTCAAAACCAGGTATGTTTTTCTCCAAGCTGTTTGTCATTCTAACACTTTTCTTACAGAATTACCTTTGTCTTCTCTCTCTCTGCTTAAAGGCTTAATTCAATCTCCTCTGTGCGTGGGGAAAAGTGAAGTAATCCTAACTGCTAAAGTGAGTCAAAACCACTAAATGGTTTTAAGTAGCTCCCACACTTTGCAAAGTGGAACAAGTAAGAGTCTAGCAGTCTTACTTTAAAAAACCAAAGTGCATAATTTCTCTCCTCTTTGTAGTCAAATATCAGTTCTAAAGATATACTTGACACTAAAATAAATGGAGAAGACAGAGATTCCCCCAAAATAAAATTTCACTGAAATATTTTGCCCAAGTGTTAAAAATGAAGGAAAAAATCCTAGCACTGTTAAGGAGGTCTAATGTGCGTTATAAACACAACAGGACCTACTTTAATGTGCAAGTATTAGAAAACTGAACCTCCAGGCCATAGTTTTAGCACATTCTAATAGAAGTATCCGCGGAGTAACAGAACTATGCAAGGGAATTCCCACATTGTTACAATTTCAGTGGAAAGGATGAAATTCTGTCTGCATGTAAGACATTAGGAGATTTTCCTTACAAACTTCCAGGGCCCAGGTCACAGAGCACAACTCTTCCCCACACTTAGCTTTACAGCTTCCTCTCACACTTATTCAATATAAGGAAGGACAATATGGAAATTGAAAAGTAAAAGTCAAAAAACAAAAAATCTTTCACACAATACACCATCAACTCCACTCAGGATACTTTCAGTCAAAACCAGCTCTTCTCGTGTTTCTGTCTTCATAACTACAATCACTTTTGATGTAAAGCTTTACATTACAATAATTCTACCAACCACACAAAAGCCTTTGCTCAATCAGTTTGGTATTTCAGATGATGAAGAAAATAGAAAGAAGTTAAGACTGCAACGGTTAGCTCTGGTTTTGCTAAGTAGCAAAAATGATGACGTTTTAACCAAGGGTATTTCCAATGTCTTTTTGTGCTTTTAGTTAGGTCACTATACTTCATATTTTGTTTTCTTATTACCCACAGAACCATCGGGCCTTTGGTCAGTGTTAGCCACTGAACTTTTATACAAAGCACTAATTCTCAACTATAAGAATGCCTCCAAAGGCATTGAGAATTGCCAAAAAGCATAAATAGCTTCGCTGAAGAGTAAGCATTCAGGAGAAAAGACACCATCTTATAAGAAAGACAGATTTGGGAAAAAAAAGGTTAATCTGTTTTGAAGTGTTCAAAAAAGTTGCAGCTTTCTACACCATCTGGAAACTATGCTACAAAAGGAGTAAAACAAACATTAAAAACATAAGGATACCTTATAAGGAATCTCAGATCTGACTCCAGGATCATTCAAGAATGTTTCTTGTCTGAATACCACACCACTGGTCTCTTAACGTATCAGGAAGCTGAAAGTTTGAAAAGCATCTTTTCCTTTTTTACTTGTATTTGCTAAGTCTATCTCAGGGATTTTAACAAATTAAGAGGCAGTTATGACTTTTACTTGACACTACTTGCACTGCGTTTCCACAGCAAAACTGAGTCTCCTACCACCTCTTCAGTCATTATCCATCATTCTGGACTTGCTTAAAACTGTGAGTCCACTAACTGGTGCAAGTTACACTGCCCAATGGAATTAATGTCACTTTTTCCTGATCCTCACTTAACCTTCCTTGGCCTTCCTGGTAAGTCTGGGGATTAACTATATACTTCCTGATGTCATCTGCATCAGCAAACCAATTCTGTGCTGGGAGATTTTTCCACTGTCCACCAGCTGACTGAAGAGCTCATCTATTTGACTCTAAATATCCCACACTGCCAGACATCAGGAAAGATGCCTCCTGCAGTGGAACAGACAGATTCCTGTCAGTTGCCTGACACCAGGGACAAGCAACTGTAAATCCCCCCTTCGGTATTCAACTTCATTATTTTCCAGGTCCAGCCTCCCCAGTTAGTTTGCCGTAAGGTTGAACAAATGCCAGAGTAGGCACATGGGATGCATTAAGGATATATGAGTGGAGGTACACAGAAAGGTGCGAGCAACTACCGACTAGATTATCTTAGCTGCAAAATGAAATCATGCCCAGCAATCCACTCGCATACACACCTTCGGCCAAAACGAGTAGCTTATCTGCCATATTTTCCCACATTTCAGAGACTATCACACCTTTAAAGAACAAAGAATAAAAAATGCTCAAAACTCAACATTCTTTTCTTTGTGTTACTGACTCCTTTTACAGATGGGCATTTCGAATCTCAAGAAACAGCAGAGATCCCTGGGGAATGAGGAACAGAAAGATGCAGTGTCATTTACAGCACGGCCGGCTGCAGAAAAATAGGTCACTTGAGCGTGGCTGTGCAATCAATAGGATGTTCGCACTCAGGCAACCCAGCCAGATGCTGTGGAGCACAGTGCCCAGGGAAAGCTAGCATCCTCAGGGGCAACTCCACAGGGGTCAGCAGTTTCTAGGAATATAAAGGATGATGTGTCAGGACTATTACACGAGTTATTCCCTGCTGCATGTTCTCCTCCTCCAGCCATGCACCTCTATGCCTCTGCAGCTGATTTGCAGTGTCCCATAGTCCACATTTAGTACCTTGCCCTAGACAACAAGAAACTTCATGGAGGAGCCTAAGGCAGGAGGCAGAACCGTACTATACTTCAGTGTACCTTCCCTCAGTGTTGGCAGGAATAAAACTTCAGGACACTGTATTTAGTCTTATTCCAGAAAAGAAATATCAAAACACAATGGCTTCCTCCTGAAGATGTTTTATGGGGTGCAGCTGCCCAGATGCTGGTGGGGGCTGCAGGGAGACCTGCGTGAGGAGTGTCCAGAGCTGCCGGCCAATGGACACAGCCGGTTCCAGACAGCTCCACGGCAGCCACAGCAGGGTTCAGCTGAGCCCCACTGCCATGACAGCAGTGCCTCAGTGAAAGCATTTGTTCAGAAAGAGCAAAACACTCCCCGTGAGCAATGAGTGAGGGAGAACAAGAGTGTGAGAAACAGCCCTTTGAATCCAGAGGCAGAATCCAGAGGCACGAGCAGGAGCGGAGGAGGAGGAGCAGGAGCTCTGAGCAGAGGCACCCTGTAGGGCCCTAGAGAGACCAGGCTGGAGCAGGGCAACAGCACAAGGAAGGACTGTGAAGAGGAGTCGACATGGACTGACACCACGGCCAAGTCTGCTCTGCCTGTGACAGTAGCTGGCAAGCAATCTCTCTGTCTTCATCTCAACTCGAGCTTTTCCATCCTATTTTCTCTCCTGTCCCACTGAGGGTTGGGAGCAGCAAGCAGCTGAGCAGTCAGCCAAGGCTAACCCGTGGCAGAAGCCAGAAAGAAAGTCACTTTTTGAATCACAGTGAATACGCCTGAATGTGTTTTAAAGCTAATCACAACCACAATTAGACTGCTTCATTGTCAGTGCACAATTTTAAGACACATTCGGCCATCCAAGAGATTACTAACAACTACAACCAAGTCAGCACTTTTTCAGCCAAAGAACCACCAGCACAGGAAATTACAATTAGTTTAACCCTCTAACCATTAAACCACGGGCAAGTTGTGTGATAAAAACAAACATCCAAAGAGTACAGAAGACAGAGCAGCTGATATTGAACAAGTATAGTACTATCCCTCTTCCCCTTAACTAATTTGTCTTCAACAAACAAGCTTTGCTTACAATAATGGTAGATGATCACCTCTGGCTACAATCTCCTGCAATTTAGGAGGCTTTCAGCTATTCTTACCACCATGCACGCTATTTTGAAACACATGGGTTCTTTAACAGGTATTAAATGCATGGCTAAAATCTTAGCATAAATAATTTGTAACAGTAAGAATCGATATTTGACTGACATTCTAGACATTATGTGGACAATCTACAGGTGCTATTTTCCTACTAGCACTTTCTTCACCACCTCCTCCTAGCGCAGATAGAATATCTCAGGCTGCTTTTTAATACATACTTATTCTGTAAAACCCCTTAAAACTAATGCATTCTTCTCAAAGTTATTAAAGTAATAAATACTTCCTTTAATTAAAATTTTAAAAGCACAGAATTACTGCAACCACAAGTCTACATTCAGTCAGTTAAAGTGTAACATGCAGGAGATCAGAACAACTGCTAACCTCCAAACCCAACACTACAATACACCCTCCCATCTATCATTCTTCTCTTGCCAAGCAGTTAAGACATAAGTGTTCTGCACACATTAAAAGAGTGGATGCTATATCCATAAAAGTGAGTTGCCTGGAGGGAGGGAAAAAAAATAGGCGTTGCTTTTGAAGGGAAGTAAGTAGCTGCTGTTCACCATCACTCAAACACAGAATGTCATTTGACCCCATAGTGACGATCTGTGAAAGACAGCAGAGGCCACTCTAGCAGCCAGCTGCGCAGCTGGAACGTTACATTTTTAAGTTTGGGTGAACAATCTTTATAATGCACCACATACAAACGCATTTATACACTTATAACTGGTAACCAATTTGAAATGTGTGCTTGGACTAACTCACCATTTATTGCCTTGCCTAGCTTGTAAAGATAAACCTGCCTTTTCAAGATACTCTGAGAGCTGTAACATCCCTGGCTGCAGACGTCCAATAGCAGACCAAGAAAACTTGTTACAGAAACAAAACCACTGGATTTCTGTCTCTTCCTCCACCTCAGAGAAGGAAAACAAGTGTTATCAACCCCATTCTCCCCATCCTGGCTGGGTTAGGAAGCCACCTGTGAAGCCCATGGGTACCCCAAGAAGGCAGTGCCCCACGGGCCTTACAATGTGCTGGGACCTTATCGCTGCTGACACGTTGTGACATCATTAAATAATCTTTCAGACCCACGTGTGTCACGCTGCCAGTGAGGCTAAAGTACAAGAATGTAGGGAAAATCCCATTGTCAGAGCTCCAGGACCAGAGGGGTTCAGGCTACTATTTTTAGGGAGTGTCAGTAACATCCTTTTGATGTCCAGTATTACCAATAGGCAACACTGGACAGTGCAAAGAAGCTGGACTAGAGGTGGCACAGTTTACTAAAAGTAATAAATATGTGTTATTTCTTATTAAAGAGTGCTTCTTTCACTTTCCTCAGGCATCTGTTGGACACACATGGCCTAACTGAATGACTGCATGCCTCAGAGGAACAACACACGTAGATGAGCACTTTCATAGTCTTATAAGAGTTATTAACCAAGTGTGCATTTCAAAGGCTGGTCTAGATAAATAAGCAAAGGGATTAAAATGCTGTATGCCCTTCGGTGCAGTTAAATTCCTACAGCACGTGGGTAATTGCTGTCTTTATAGAGGTACAAACTATGCTGCAAGGGTTTCATAAACAGTCACGTGTACAAGAAGACTGAAAGACTTAAGTCAATCACATACATTTCAAAACCAGCAATTTAATTTTTCAGGACAGACATTGAGACTGTAAGGAGCTGAAACTGTTTTGCATGGGCAGCAACCTTTGTCATTAAATTAATTCACTGATTACACAAGAAGCACCTCTCTAAAAAAAATCTCAGTGGGATGCAAACAAGACAGCAAAATTTCTTCAGAGAAGGCACTTCTATTGAATCAAAAAGCAAGTACCATTTGGAAATGAGAAGAAAGAATATAACTGAAGGTCAGAAATTAAATATGCTCCAGAAGTGTCCTTGCCTGTTACACTTTAAGATAACCAGAATTAATTTGCATCTATTACTAAAAAACTGGTAACTCCACTGCGTAAATAGAATAGCACAGTAAGCACCTAGCTTTGTAAGGGAATTGTGTGATTTTCAACTGTATGATTTGCAATGATTTTCGAAAGTAAGACTTCTAAATACCCATTCCCACAGATAACTAAAGTACAACTAGCAAAATAGAAGGCTTTTCAGTATAAAAATTATGGTTTACCAACAATTATCAAGTCATTAACTATTATGCTCCCACACCAATCAGAATCTACAGCAAGTAGCTGCCATTAAAGTATTAAACATATCTTCAGAGAAGAAAGGTTCCTTCAGCTTAAGAAATAAGCGCTGAAACTCCTGCTTCCTAGTAGGACACTACTGTTGTGCTACAAAATACTTTTCCCATGAACAGCTTCCTTAAAAAAAAATAAAAACATCTAACATGGCAGTAACAATAACACAGGATCTTAGCAGCTGTCATTCCTGCAATAAAATACCTGCATGGAGCTAATTAACTTCCACATCTTCAGACAGATTACAAACCTCACAAAACAGCTTCTCAACTGTTTCCCAGTAGGACAGATGAAGGAGGGCACTCCTGTGTTGGAAATTATAATGCACACATTATCCCTCAAGGTTAAACCTCTATCTACTTGCTTTCTAATTAACCACTACTTTCTGTTAGTTTATCTTATCTCAAATTAGATCTTTTTTGTACCAGTTTTGCTACCTTACACTTGTACTGCTAACAGAGAAACATATATTTAAATACTCGGGGTTAATACAAGTTCAAAAGAGAAGGGACGGGGGGAGGAACTAGAAGCAATACACAAAATGTGTTCTTGAGTCTTAAAGACAATTCTGACAAATAATCAAAGCAAACATTAATCCAATAATTCACCGATCAGAATTGCTGATAAATTCAACACAGTACTTTATTTGACCCCAAACAAAAGGGAAAACAATGTATCAAATATCACAAGCTAAAGTTTTCTGAAATAAGTGAAAAATGAACACAAACAGCCTTTGTAATGGTCTGAAGATAAGTGTTAGAGTACATGGTGAGATAACCTTTTAATATTCCTGTCCCAGATACAAATAATCAAGAACTGAAACACCCTAAACTCCTGCAGTTTCCATCAAATTAACTAAAATCTGCACACCTATTGTTCAGAATATTCACTATCTTTGCAAGCTGTAGCACAAAGATAATGTAACTCCATTCTTTTGCAGGAAACACTAAATAATTTTTAAAAATGCTTCAACAAGGCAAACGTGTTATACATAGAAGTTCATAACTTAAACACAGTACAGAAAAAAAAGAACAATGTCTTCTTTCACCTTATACGGATGAACATTAGCCTACTTGTAGAGATTCAGGCAGCTGCTGAGAATGTCTTAGCAGCTCTTGTATTTGCAAGAAAAACCCTGTCAGTCGAAAGCAAAACAATCTCGCCATTTAAATATGTCAGCTAACTGTATACACAATATACAGTCATCTTTTTCAAACCCAAAAATAAAACATAAATCCAAATTTCTAAAGGAGAAAAATTACTCCAACAGCACTACTTTGCACTTGCAATGGCAGAGCCAAACCACAGACCTCCACTTGTGATCAATTGCTTCATTAAATCAAAACATGACAAAATATTTGCAGAAGCCCTGCCACAGCAAGACAGGTGATACAGTCGGTAGTATTTTCAAATCCTGAAAAGGGCATCCTAAAGAGCCGGTGCCCTGCCTTACCTGCCCAAAAGCAATGCTCACAGGGCTCTGCAGCCAATTCACCAGTTTTCCTCTGCCAGTTTGACAGCCTTGACGGGGGAAGTCAGCCCATCGCTTGCACAGAGGTGTTTCCCGTGGAACAACCTAACTCCAAGCATTAACATTTCAACGCAGCTCTGCCAGCCTGCAGGAACTAGGTTCTAATTAATCCAGAGACAGAAAAGTGGTGGAGGAAAAAAAAACCAAACGAGGACTCGACCCATTTGTTGCGGTCTAAATTTAAAACGAAAAAGCATCAAGAGCAGCACGCTTGCAGCCTCTGCTTAAGGGTATACTAACATAAATCGGGGACGGAAGAGAAAGCCCAAAACATGGAAACGGATTATGTAGGTTAAGCTCAGCTTTGGTCATCCGCTGCAAGGTCCAGCTGAGGAAACGCTGAGCCCCCGGCTGGGGCCGATTCGGCGCCAGCGGCACCGGGCCGGCCCCCGCGCCCCCTCCGGGCGCCACGTCCGCCCCCGGGCGCCGGGCGTGGGGAAGGGGCCGCG
>VYXC01002076.1:794330-805079 GCA_013397175.1 Platysteira castanea | reverse complement strand
CCCGGCCCGGCCCATCCCGCCCAGCTCAGGCCCCGCCGGGCCGCGGAGGTGTGTTTGGAGCCGGGTTTGGTCACTTATTCGCCACCCGCTCGCCATGGGCTCGGGGAAGGGGCTGGTGGGCAGTGGCGTGTGCCTGGCCCCGGGGAAAGCACTGAACTGACAGCACTTAGCGTGGTGTAAAGGTAATCGGCCAGGGAAAGTGAAATGCCTGACTCCAGAGTTGCGGCATTGGAAATACCCAAGGTCAGTATGCGCAGACTTTAGTAAGTAGAGTTCATAATAATATCACAATTTTCCTCTACTTATTTTTGTTTTAGTAAGAAAACGATGTGGAATTAAAGAAGAATTGCAACATCCGTTTGAACAGTTCCACCAAAAGATCCACAGTAACATCAAAAAGTTTAAGCCACAGGACTAGGAACAAAATGCTCCTGTCAGCAATAATTCAAACCCAGTAAGAGGCGCATCCCCTCTCCACACTGCTTTGAGTCTGCTCCAAATACTTCAAAAGATAATTCTGCAATAGCAGCCTTCCTGTTACTGTTGCTTGCAACTGCAGCCCGGTGGTCCCCATTGTAAACTACCTTCTGAACGCGTGTACCCTGACTCAATCAGCAATCCAGATTGAGGAGAAAACACTTGGACAGCTTCTAACTTCAGCATAGCCATACCAAGGTTACAAAACACACACCCACTAAAAGAAGAAAAGCAATGCCTCAGACAGCATTGTAGGTTATGATGGACATTAAGGAGGTGAGGTGAAACAGGATCAGTTTTGTGTTTGTGTGGAGACATTCGCAATCAATAAATAAAATTGTGTTCAACCATTTCCTGCTGACCCAATGCATTTTTAATTAGTAGCTGATGATCACAGAATAGCTTTTATCTATTTGGAAAGTTACATGTTTTATTTCAGCACAAGTTATGTTTTATTTATACCTAGCTTGGTATTCATAATGTACTCAGTAAAAGAGAGGCCTCAGAAGTACTGGCATGAGCATGGTGAGATGCTGTATGTTGTTATTTCATCCTCTTTCTTACCTGTATAAAGCCCTTGTGCACTCACTGAAGACCTGACATGATGTGCATTCCTCACCAGCTTGTTTTAACTTCAGAGTGTAACTGACAGTGGGTGTTCTGCAGGTAGAGTTGTAGAAACATAGACTTTAAATGTTACCAAATACTGAATAAAAAACCCAAATAGTAAAACTGCAGGAGATCCTGTCAAAACCTTCAGACTGTTGCTAGAAGTCCTTGAATGATAAAAGGTCAGAAGCATTTTCAAGAAGTCACAAATACTGGTTTACAGTAGAACACCAAAGCAGGAACTAAATTATTGTTGACAACACCTCAATGAAAGTGTCCAGCCTTCAACCCTGAAACCAACATCAATACTGAAGAATATTTGTGAAAGAGATGCATAGTAGGTAAACATGAATTTTAGAAGGAAGTGCAAAAGCTAAAGTATCTTGCAAAACATTGAAGACAATGAAACACAAAAACAGCTTAGTTCAAGACCTCTTTAAAGGACTTGACTGTGTGTAACATTTGTAGCATACTATTTTGTTGGATTACAGTGAGTGCTTAGCATATTTGCAGGAGGATGCAGTGAGCTGTAAGGAAGCTGAATATTAAGAAGGGGAAGGGATCTAGCTGCAGGCGAGAAGAAGAATTACCTCATGACTGCTAAGCTCTGAAGTTTGCGGTGCTGTCCTGAAATGCAGCTGCAAGAATCCAGAGGCGTATCATGACTGCAGAGAGCTGCATGCCTGGAAAAGGTGTGGTAACTGCTCTTCTATCTTCTAATAAATGTCACTGCAGTGGATTCATGTAATTTGTACTGCTGTTCATGGAAGCTTTACAATTTCCTATGTATCTCCTGTCTAGTCATGAACAATACCACAAAAGGAAAAAAAAAAGATAAAAAGGCCAAGATGAGGGTGGCAGAACACAACCGAGTAGTCTGGCTGAATCCTGTCCAACCACAGGGCTGTGTCTTCCAGGGTGTCCTCACTGGGACATTTGTGCTTTGACAGTGCTACTGCTCAGAGCAGAAAGAAAAAAACAACTGTGCTTAAGTTTAAGCAGTCAGATAACAAAACCTGAGATACTTTCATTGTTATGATTGGATATTAAGTTATTTTTATAGAAACTGAATGTAATTAGTAAAGCTTTTTCACTACAGATGACCACAGTGTATCTGTCTGAAAACCAGGCCAAACTAAAGCCAGTAGTTTTACTCTATAAATAAATTTTAGGTGATTAATGCTTTCCTCTCTATCCAGCAATGTTTTACATCTGCAGTCTGCTTCTGTATACAGTTCTATACCTGGAGCAGTATTTGTTTTAGATTTTTAAAAATCTCTTGAAAAGGTGTGATGACTGGTCTGGACCTCCTACAAAAAAAGAAAAAAAAAAAAGAGCTTGTGCTCTTTAATGCTGCTGAAGCAATCCCCTATCTTCATGTGGATCTAAGCTTGGAAATGCTATGGGCCCTGGGGACATTCCAAGTCCGTCTTCTTAACAACTCCCTGTTGTCCCACCTGCGAGGCCCAGCTGTGCAGAGGGGTGGGTAGTAGTGGCTCTGGTCCACTTCCCGTGCCTTTGTCCCTCTGTGCCCAAGGGAGCGCACCTACTCTGAGGTGACTTGCATGAGAGTAGAGACATGGAGTCACTGAGGTTGGAAAAGACCTCTAAGATCATGAAGTTCTGCTAACCTTGTCGCCTCTTACTTCTCTTGGGTTGGTAAGAATTAGGAGCGTGACAATCTGTGTTCCAGTGCTGCCTCACTGCTGATACTCATGGAAAACAGCAGATTGGTATGAAGGAAAACTCATGTAACCTTACATGTGAATAAAACTGTAAGTGGAAATAGCCTGTATCCCCAGGTAATTGCTGTGAAATGTGATGCTCCAGACTATGAATGGACTCAATTTCTTAGTGTCTGAAAAGCCTTCTCCCCACCTCTTTTTTTCTGACACAAACTCCACCTTCTTGGCAGAATGAACAAAGGAAAACGACAATAGAAAGTAACAGCTTAAGCACTGGTACTAGGCAGATGCTGTCTCATTAAGGTCAATTGGAGCATGTCTTATCCAAGGGTTTGTGATTTGTCTCCAGTTTCAGAAATCACATCCCCTTTTTTCCCCCTCAGTAAAAACATGATGCTTGAAGTGGAATTAAGCTGAAGCATAACCTGTGAAAGCAGCATTTTCCTTTGATTAAAGCCAGAAATAAGTTAAATGTTTATTCTAGACACTTGCTTTCACATTTAATAATATGAAAATATTATTAAAAAAACCCAAATACAAATACCTAAACATTGTTCTAAGAGAATGTAGACTATTTCCCCTATCTAAATAAGACATCAAGCATGTACGCATTCTATCAAAAACAACAGCGGTACTTCTGCAAGCACATCTACATTGTAAATTACTTTGAAATTAAAATCACAAATTTCCAGTTACTGCGTTGCTTCACTAAGTACAGCAATTCTTTCCCTCCACCCACAACTTCTTCAGTTGAACACTGTGCCCTAGCAAAGTCTTAGCACCCTTTAAGAAGCCTTAGAGCAATTCCTCCTGTTTTCAAAAAAAACCCTCTATCTATGTATGTTACAAAGCAAGATGTTAAACTGTATTGGGTGTCACTGTAATTTAGAACAGATTAGCTTACCTGTGGAACTGCACACCTGCTGGTAGGGGCATGCTGGCCTACAAAAGACTGAAATGTTTTGCTCAAAGTACGTGGAGTGCACTGCACAGCATTAACAATAAGTTGTGTCACCTAATATCTGCGAATTAGGCATCGTGAAATAACATGGTGTATACAATGTCCTTATTTCTGCCTTTTCTACAAGCGAACGGGAGTGCACGTCTCACAGAGGAGCACAAGTTGATACTAATTTGAATCTGCTTTGCACTGCGCTTTCGCTAACAGCTTACACCACGGGAGAGGGTCAAACCAAGCAGCTCATTGTTACCATAGCTATAAACATAGCTAATAAACTGTAGCTGTGGTTTATTACCAACATCCTGAAATAGCAGTTTCTTCTTAATATTTCAGCTTTCAGAGTCAGATTTTCACCTGAGAAATTATTTATATCATTGCTAAAAGACCCTTTGGAGTCAGGAATTTTTCACCTTTCTTCTGCGTGTGTGTGTCATATTAATTTAAAATAAGTCTCAGAGAGTTAAATCAACTTTGTGTTATCAACTCAGATAGTGCAGGAAGAACATATGCAGGAGTGGCATCCAGTGATGTCTAACCAGTAACTTATGAGGATAAACAGGAACTTCCCCGGTATATTTTTCTCAAGGGGAATTTTTTTGAGTTCTCCTACTCTATCTTCCCTTTCTTCCATCCTCCCCTCTTCCCAAAGGCAGTAGAAAAGAAGAGGGAATATAAATGGTTTGGGAGGAGGTGGAGAGAATATGTAAAAACCTGCAGCCCAGAGGCAGGTCTTCTCCCAGGGTTCCAAGTTTGGTTCCTATAAAGTTTAAGTGCCTGTACCAGAGCAGCCGGGGAGCCTCTTCCCCTGTCCCCACCAGGACTCACTAACATATCCAGCTTCCTTGCAAGACATTACGCTTTCACAAAAAAAAAAAAAATTAAAAGTTTTTTCTCGTACTCCGTTGCATGACTTTTTCACAAAATCTCCAGTTCTCTTGCTCTTGAGCCCACTTGAGTCACTTTCGCTTTCTGTGAACACACTGTCTGATTTTAGGAGCACCAATACTTTTCGTATTTGTTTCTCTGTACTAAAACTTGCACTAAAGCCTAGGAAGCCCCAGCAGTGCTTCAGTTCAGGTTTTTGATCCAACTGCCACTGACAGTGCTCAAGTTTTTATAGCTGGCATTTTATTTCAAGGCAGACTTGTTTGACTTGGTGTTACACACAGACAAATGACTGCAGAAGGATGATGCATCCAAAACTGGATGATATCACTACACAATAATTTGCAGAGTTTTTAAAGCTTCTTTTTGTGTGTTAAACTCTACCTCAAATGTGAAGTAACTTATGTACTAGAAGCACAAAAGCATCATTTAGCCTGACCTGTTTAAACCTATCTGCTTTAAAGGTTAATCAAAAAGCACCCTGTTGTATGCAGTCACTGAAGCAAAGGATCTGACCATGTAGTTTGGGTTCCCCTTTTCAAGTGGCCTTTTCCCACCTCAGTGTTGAAAGGAGTAAGTCCAGTTTTCCTTTTGTAACAAACATCCCCAAGGAATTATACAACTTCGCAATAAATCAGAATTTTAAATTACAAGTAACTGTTACAGGAAGGCCAAACACACTACAGCACAACCAGCCAGAGATGCAACATTATATGAATACTTGAAAATGGAAATTTCTTCCAAGTGGCCGTCATTATCTGCTTATAGCCTGAAATATGTTGTTTGTTTATTCCAAGTCAGAAATACAACCTATGAACATTACCAGTCAGAAAATTATCTGGTCTCTTGTGTTTGAGCCAAACCCAATATTGCTGCGAAGGGATGAAATTTCAGTAAAGTCAATGGAGTTATGCCAGTGCTTAGTTTAGTCAGCTCAGTACTGTCATATGCCCATACGTAAAAGTCGGATGGAAAAATTTATTTCATGCTGTAACTATAAATACTAAATGAAGCTCCCTACCCCATTTTTTTCTCCATTGACTTTTATTCTAGAAATATCACTGACATTGATTCTACTACAATTCATTACATACTATATGCTAGAATAACCTATCACCATTATTACACTTTTTTTAATTCTCAGCGGTGAGAATTCCATAACTAAAATGACAAGGTATTCTATACTGGCAGAATAAAATCCAGTTTAATTGGGCACTTTTATACCTACCCAGCACAACCCCTGCAGATGTCTCAGAACCAGCCTGCTCCCTGTACAACACTCAAGGGCCAGCAGCCATCAGCTGTAGCACTGCTGGGCACTGCCTGGTGTGCAGGACAGGCAGCCTTAGAAAACGCTCTGGTTTTGATATGCCTGGCTCTGCTAAGCATAATTTTCTTATGTCTTGTGCTTTTCATCCTTCTCGCAGCAAACTCACAGTAACTTCCTGAAAGGTGATTGTAGTCAGGTGGGGGTTGGTCTCTTTCTCCAGGCAGCAACCGACAGAATAAGAGGACACAGTCTTAGGCTGTGCCAAGGGAAATATAGGTTGGATATTAGGAAAAAGTTTTTCACTGAAAGAGTGGTGAAGTACTAGAATCATCTGCCCGGGGAGGTGGTGGAATCACCGTCCCTGGATGTGTTTAAAAAAAGATTGGATGTGGCACTCAGTGCCATGGTTTAGTTGAGGTGTTAGGACATGGGTTGGACTCAGTGATCTTAGAGACCTCTTCCAACCTGCTGATTCTGTGATAAACATATAGAACATACATTTTTAGATAAACCCGTTTTTACCCAAGAAGGTAGAAAATGACTGAAATGCACAAATTGGGCTGTACTGGTTTGTACCGACCACAGTGCCCATCAGATTTGTTTTATGGGACCTCAGGCTTAGTATATGACATACATACAAACCACCACAGTATCCTTAGACTGTTTTGCTTTTGACTTAAAATTAACACAGACAAGAGTGCTTATTAAAAGTAACTTTGCAGCTCTGGCTTGGCTGTAAGATCATTCTACTTTTAACACATTACTTGAGTGACCAAATTGATCTGGGATGCATAAACATGTAACCTGATCTTTGGTCACAGAGAAAACAACTAGAAATCAAGCTCCTAAATGAGCATGTAACTCTCAATATATATGAGTAAAAGAAGCATAGAAGTTTAAGTATTGCTGCCTGAACTGTTGAGGACAGTCCCACTCATTTAGGAATCCCATGGTTTAAGAAGTGTACATCATGTAGTGCATTGCTGTACCATTCTAAAATTTTAAGTAAGAATATCTGCTTAAATCAATTAAAATGAAACTGAAGAATCACAGTTGCAATCTTCTGGTTAATGCAGGAGAGTGTGACACAAATATGCTCTATACTTTGACCATTTCGTTCTTGGTGTTACTATCTTCTGAGCCAAGCATCAGAAGGTCAGTCCAGAAGATGGAAATGTCTCCAGGGCTTCTGAAGGAAAAGTAATTGCCATCTGTTCACAAGGTAAGAAGCTTGAAGGACCCAAACAAAATGCATTAATAGAAAAGATAAATAGCATAACTAAAAATCTGGATCTGGCTGCATCCTTCCAAAACAACATTATGCACATGCTTCCAAAGTGAAAATTACAAAAAAAAAATAGTGAGACAGGGTATGACAAGCAGTCAGGAAGCCAAAATGGAGAGCAACAAAATGCATTAAGAAAGTGCAAGTGGCAGTCATACACACGACTCCCATCTGCACACTGGCCCAGCGAATGCTCTGTGAAGCCAGTTCATTCATGGCAGTCCTTGCTCAATGACACCACTGACAATGTTAAGTGAGCCTTTCATGGTATTGGCCCTACTGGAACACATCCCCAGCAGTCACCGTGACAAGATCTTTACTTAGCACAGCCACAGCAGTAAACAGATAGAACAAGAAAAATAAGGAAGAAGTAATAAGAAGGCAGCTGTAATAAACTGTCTTGAAATACATGCAAATACTACTTGTCTTTCATTTCCATTTTGAAGATAACTGTAGCAAGGATAAACTCTCAAAATTTGGATTAAAAGCAAGAAAACCACACATTTTGCGTTGTATTAAGGTAGAACTCAAGTGCTAATTTTAAAAACGATAAATTGAATCACATATTCCCGAAACACATTTGCTGCCTTTTTATGTTACTGCTTTCAGATGTTACTGGTAGGCAGGAACCCATAACCTCTGAAAGCTGACTCTAACAGGCCTCTAGAGTAAACTGAAATATCTAAAGCCCTAGAAGTACGTTACAAACTCCAAAGGCTCTACAACATAACCATATCTACTCAGTGCTATATATCTTTGAGCTTATACATTCCAATTTAAGTAAACCAGTCTCCCTAGTACATAGATAAGAAAACTGAGGTGTGTAAAACAAAAACTACCAACCATTCCACTTGAATCTATGTTTAGCATTTGCTGCGTCATGCTTTAATTGCTGAAACTGCCTCTACAAAAGCATTAAAAAATCACCAGAAAAAATGCCATTATGAGGCACGTTGAATGTTCAGAACAAAACTTCACCTTGAAAAGTTTACACATCAGTTCTGAAGCACAAAGAAGTTCTAAAATACAGATGAGTCATCAGCCTTTTTTTTCAATCAGGTACATGCTCCTAATGTAAAAATTACAAAGAACAAAAATATACCGAAATCCTCTTGGAGCTCACTGTCATGAACAAAACAGAATCTGTTGGGAGTTCAAATTTGTATGAACAGAGAGGAGAAGAAAATGTTGGAAGATTAGTTCCTTCTTTAAAAGAGCAAATAAGTTAGTAAATACAGAAACTTGCATTGAGCTAGCAAGTGAGCCAAGTTGAATAAGCAGATCCAGATATCTAGTTTGAGAGGCTGTGAATTGTGTTTCCTTATCTAAAGAAGTCCCTTATTTTCCCTCACTGTTTTTTTAAGCATAATTTTTCATATGACTTTCAAATGTAATTGTACATGAAGTATATGCATAGGTACTCAAACTGGACCATATGGTAAAAGACTCTTTGCTAAAGACTCATTTATTTAAAATACAAGTGAACAGTCATTGAAATTGATGGTTTTTGTAGAGTCCTGATCAACCATATATCCAGCTGCAAGGATTTCTCACAGAAATTCCTTTTGCTGTCCCAAATAGTGACTGCAAGATAGGGTTTTACAGCCCCTGAAACTCGGCCACATCAAGCATTTCCACAGCACAGGCCTCACGGTGCTGCACACTGCAGATCCTCCCTGCCTGGTGGTGATTCCATACAGAACAGCACAACATGGACTTACAAGTTCTGTGGTTGGATTTACCAGAAAAAGGGGGCAGATACAAGAGTTACTAGTTCAGCGTTGAGAGAACAAGGGCTCGAGGTCCTTGTGGCACTGGTCTGTGGGGAAACTCTGCTTGATACATACGCAAGGTTTGCAAAGCCAGTTGCAAAGGCTTGAAAAGTAATTTCACAGAACTGTAGAATCACAGAATGGTTTGGGTTGGAAGGGACCAAAAGATCACATCCTTCCAACCCTCCTGCCCTGGGCAGTGACACCTTGCACTAGACCAGGTTGCTCAAAGCAGTGTCCAGCCTGGCCTCAGACACTGCCAGGGATGGGGCATCCACCACTTCTTATATCTAATCTAAAGCTGCCCTCTGTCAGTTTAAAGCCATCACCTCTTGTCCTATCAATTTGGCTGACTGGACCTCAGTAATCACTCTAATGATTGTATGGAGGATGAATAAGCACATTAGGACCACAGAACAAAATATCCAATTAGTTGTGCAACTTAAATCATCCAGTTTACTATCCCAGCAGAGGACAGTTTTGAAGGATCAGGGTAAGGTTTTCCCAAGCCCTCTTCCCCATATGGTAAGGTCTTTGCAAAATCTGTCAGAGAGAGAGAGAGAGATAAAGAATTCTCACAAAGAACAAAAAGCCAGGTTTCTGAATGTGCTCTTTCCCCACCCACACCCTTATCAGCTCTATTTTTAAATACAAAGCTAGCTCCATAGAATTTCCTGAGATTTGACAGTTGGTCACACTGTTACAGATTAAACAGAAGAGTGGCAGACTTGGCTGGACTTACTGCTCAGCACAGCAGAGAGGGAGGCCTGCCCCTGCGAGCATGCCACGGTGTCAGGAAGTAGCATTTGATGATGATGCAGGCCTGCCCCTCTTCAGGACACACGACACAAATCCTTTCATCGTATTTCAGCTTTGATGCAGGCACTGCCAACAGCTTTAGCCCTGCTCAACTACTGCAAATGAGTAGGCAACACATTTACTGGCTTGCTTGTATCTGCAGAATAGCTGGCAAGTGCATCATCAGAATTATTCACGACAATCCGTGTGTGGGTGTGTGTTGAGGCTTTCAGAGAGATGGTGTAAAATATCTGTGCCTTCAGGCCTTCATGGTAAATAGCCTCTCCTCAAAATCTTTCACTCTTGTTCTGCCTTGCACTTTCAGACAGCATTTCCAAACTCATGGGAATGAGTCCTGTTGTGGCCATTTCAAAGATGATGAGAACTGAGCACACAACAGCCCACTGTGGAGCTGGGGAGGGAGTCTGGGGCTCTCCAGCTTTAATGTTTCCCTGTTAGACAGTGCTAAATGTGCTTACTACCCATATATTTGTTTATTCATAGCTCAGTGAACTGAGGTTTTGATTAAAATTGATTTTGTTGCAACAGTGCTGTCGCTATTATTAACCAGTTTGAATTCTTTTAAAAATAAACAGAGAGAATCCAATCCAGTCAGTTACCTCTATGCTGTGCATGGCTGTTAGAAAAAGTACCAAAGAATAGATAAAATAAAAAAATGAATGCACTTTTAAAAAAAATAGTGTTTTCTTAATACAATTAAATACTATTGTCTGAACCCTTTAATACTACCCAGCTGGCTAATAGAGAAAGAATGGTTATATTAGACAGAAGATTTTTATTAAAGACAGCTTTAGTTTTTCAAACAGCGCAGGTTTTTCTGGCTGGCAGAGTATCAGCTTGCCTAGTGAAAACTGTTTTCCCTTGGAAAGAAGAGACGGGTATAGGATGTACCCAAGAAAAGACAATTCCTCTTGGCTGACCTAAGCAGAAGTATTGGCTTGGGTCTCTGAAAGGAGATCTTTCTTACTGCTGGTAAGTTGTTCAGC